>JAJPUD010001528.1:59748-132313 GCA_023553655.1 Myrmecobius fasciatus | reverse complement strand
GTCATATCATTTATCCTATCTAGCATGTATTAGATTACCTGTCATCTAGGGGTGGGGAGCGGGGGGAGGGAAAGGAAAAGCTTGGGGAAAAAAAAGTTTTTTTTGCAAAGGTCAATGTTGAAAGGTCACTCATATGTTTTGCAAATAAAAAGCTTTATTAAAAAATAAAAGAAAAAAAAGAAATTTGCATGCATGTGCATGTGTTATTATACTGTCATTATATTGTCAGTGTGGTTATTGGATAAATTTCTGTCTAGGCTTCTTCAAGCATCCCCTTCAAGCATATGCTACATTCATTAAATATTTCCTTTGACAACTTCTTTCTTTCCAGTATTCAAATATTTAGGGAGATTTGGCTTGATAACAATTCAAAAAAGAAAGATCTAAGGATTAGAATTGATTATTAACTTAATATAAAGCATTAAATGTGACTACTTTAAAAAGCTTATGCAAAAATAGACTGCATTAACAAAAATGCAGTGACTACAATAGAGGATAAATAATTTCAGAACAGGTGGCAGTCGTCAGGCCATATCTAGAATACTGAAGAGAATTGACAAAGCAGAGAAACTTGGTATAAATGTTGAAGAACCTCTTTTGGAACTAGAGATATTTCCATAAGAGAAGACAAGATTTGTGGAAATATGATAACTATTTTCAAATTCATGATCAAAAGCAGGGCATTTTAAAGAAGCAGATTTTACATATTATACTATGAAGAAAAATATCTAAATATTAAACTTCTCCAACAGCAATCTGTCTCACAAAACAAGTAGCTTTCTGTCACTAGAAGTATTCAAGCAATGAGCAATGCAAATAAATAGGGAAAACAACAATGTAAAAAACCAAGAGATTTATTCAAGAAAATTAGAAGTACCAAGGGAATGTTTCTTGCAAAAAAAATGGGCATGATAAAAGATGAAAATGATAGGGATTTAATAGAATTAGAAGAGATTGATGAGAGGTGGCTAGAATATGTAGGTAGGTACCCTTTGATCCAGCAGTGCTACTATTGGATCTGTATCCCAAAGAAATCATAAAAAAGGAGAAAGGACTAATGTGCAAAAATGTTTGTAGTAGCTCTTTTTTGTGATGGCAAAAATGGAAAATGATTGGATGCCCATCAATTGGGGAATGGCTGGATAAGTTATTATCTGTGAAAATAATGGAACTTGTTTCTTGGAAGGAAAGCTATGGCAAATCTGAACAGCATACTAAAAAGCAGAGACAGCACCTTGCCAAAAAAAGTATGTGTAATCCAAGCTATAGTTTTTCTAGTAGCAGTATATGGCTGCAAGAGTTGGACCACAGGGAAAGCTAAGTACTACAGAACTGACTGTTTAAAATTATGGGGAAGACTTTTAAGAGTCTCTTGGAGAGCAAGGAAATCAAATCACTTGATATTTAAAGACATTAATTCAGGCTATTTATTTACTGGAAGGTCAAATACTGAAGATGAAGCTTAGATAGATACTTTGGCCAGACGATGAGAAGACAGAACTCATTGGAAAAGATACTGATGTTGGGAAAGATTAAAGGCAAAAGGAGAAGGAGACAGAAGAATTTGGAATGGATAGTGTCATGAAAGAAATCAATGCAAGCCTGGGCTGACAGTGGGAGATAGTGGAGGACAGAAGAGCCTAGAGTGCTATAGTCCATGGGATCATGTAGAATCAGACATGACTCAATGACTGAACAACAACTGCTATTGGTAGCAGTGTGATACTGTGGAAGGGGCATCAAACCACCTGAAATCCTATGACTGGTTCAGATTCTGCTTCTATTACCACCTGTGTGGCTTTGGACAAGCATCTTACCTTTTCTGGGACTTAGTTTATCTATCTGTAAAATGTAAGGGTTAGATTATATTTTCTTTAAGATATCTTCTAGCTTTAGAATATATAATCCTAAATAAATTTAAGAGTATGTATAAGGATGATTTCTTTGTTTAAAGCTTTTTATTTTCAAAACAGATGCATAGTTTTCAACTTTCACTCTAGCAAAACCAGTGTTCCAAATTTTTTCTCTCCTTCCTGTTCCCCATCACTTCCCCTAGATAGGAAATAATCCAATCTATGTTAAATATATGTAATTCTTCTATACATATTTCCATAATTATCATGAGGCACAAGAAAAATCAGATCAAAAAGGGAAAAATAAGAAAGAAAACAAAAAGCAAGCAAACAAGGACAAAAATATTATGTTGTGAGCCACACTCAATTTCCACAGTCCTCTCTCTGAATGCAGATGGCTGTTTTTATCACAAGACCATTGGAACTGGCCTGGGATAACTTCACTGTTAGAAAAAGCCATGTCCATTAGAACTGATCATCATATAATCTTGCTGTTGCTGTGTACAGTATTCTCCTGATTCTATTCACTTCATTTAACATCAGTTCATTTAAGTCTCTCCAGGCTTTTCTGAAATCATCCTGATGATTGTTTCTTATAGAACAATAATATTCCATAACATTCATGTGCCTTATCAACTATTTTCCAACTGATGGGCATCCACTCAGTTTCCAGTTCCTTGTATTTACAAAAAGATCTGCTAGAAACATTTTTTGCACATGTGGGTATAAGGATGATTTCTAAGACATTCAAGAGCTTCTTTTGTTGAGCAAAGAATGACCTCTTTGATGAATATCAGTGGAATTTGTATGAGAGGATGGACCTATTTGCTAAACATTAACTACTGGTCTAAGACCTCACAATGTTGGCTCTAATTCCACACCATGACCTCTATATACAGCCTTACACATTTTGAACTAATGATGTAGTTCTTTCCAGTGCATTCCAAAAGCAAACACTCTAGGTTCTTCAAATTCTGCTATTTAGGTACCTGAGTACCTAAAATATTTAATCCCTTTGTTATGTGGTTGCTTTGAGGTTATTGGTATTTTTGTTTTTTGTTTTTTTGTTTTTTTGTTTTTTTGGTTTGAATGTTACTAACAAAAGCAGATTTACTGCATTAATCTTGGCAAATCCTCAAATCTGATCATTTGGATTAAAAAAAATACAAAAAGCTCCAGCAGCTTGCCCAGTCATTACTCAGTGAAAATTTAATAGAAGACACCTGTAGGGAGCTCTCATACTTGTAAAACTCATGTTCTTTTTTGGAAAGCACAAAGAGTAAAGTGTATTTTTATGAGTTTGCAATGTATCTTGAGGATCAGAAATAAACCAGGCCTTTGACTTACTTTAATTAACAAAATATGTTTAATGATGCCTTATCCTTGGCCTTTCCAAGATCATGCTTCTTCTCATACTGACTAATCTACAGAATGTGGTGTCTTTTCCATTCATCACAGCCAATTAGTCTGGCTCACTGTTCAGAGCTATTCTCTACTGGTCTTTCCTTAAAAATGGGCTGCCCTGATGACTTTCTCTAGTCACTTTAGCTGGATAAGCTTACCCATGGAGACATCAGACTTTTGGCGACTCCCTGTGTCATGCGAAATAGCTTGTTGCTCCTGCAAACAGGGAGAAGATAAGGAATCAACAGCAGAGTGGTAAGCCCTTATTGACAGTAACATTACTCTGTGGATTGCTGTACATGAGGTTCCTAGGTGACAGGGGAGCAGAGATTATAAATTAATGTATATTTAGATTTGCTTCATACAAGGTATTGGCAGCCTTTACCTTTCTATTTTGGGTCCCAACAAAGGATAGGGCAATGACGTCTGTCCTAGCCCAGACACCCATGAGCTCACATTACATTGTTGACTTCAACCTATCTTTTGTTTCCTTTTTTGTGTAAGATCTGTTTGCTGTTGTTTTATTTTTATGTCCTGGTGTAGGCAGACTCTTCATGCAGCCCCATGACTAATTTTCAATGATTGGAGACTTCCCAAGGTGTTACTTACCGGGTCACCAGCCACCTGCTGTCATTGCATAATAGCAATAATGATGCCATGTCATTAGGATGAGCAGAAAGTGCCTTTTGTAAAGGCTCTGTTAAAGGCAGGGGAGGCCCTAGTGCAGCTTCTGGGCACCTCACATATGTCAAGTTGTGAGTGACCTCTGGCCTGGGTGAGTGATCATTCTTTTGGGGAATGTGGCTTTAAACTCTAGATTATTTTAGTACAGAGTGTACCTTTGGAATGAGTCACTGCTCTGATAAAATCCAATAGATATTTACCAAATCCTTCCAGATAATGGCTCATTTATCATTCTGAAGCATCAGTCTTGGCCTCCAACTGTGTTTTTGGGGATGATCCTTTGGAAAAATATTCAGCTAAATTCAGGGCCAGTCTTTCTGATAGTAATATTAGATTATATTTTTAGTACTTTACAAAGCATTTTATGTATATTATGTTATTTGATCCTCACAAAACTCCTGTGAATTAATCCTGTGAAATAATAATTAATCCTGTGAATTCTCTTCATTTTATAGATAAGGAAACTAAGATACACCGAGGTTGTGACTTTCTCAGTGTTTACTGTTATTGAGTCATTTCAGTTCTGTTCATCTCTTCATGACCCCATTTGGGATTTCTTGTCAAAGATACTGTAGTGATTTGCCATTTTCTCTTCAGGTAATTTTACAGATGAGGAAACTGAGGCAAACAGGGTTAAGTGACTTGCCCAGGGTTATGCAGCTGGTAAGTGTCTAAAGATGGGGATTTGAACTCAGGAAGTGAGTCTTTCTGACTCCAGGCCTAGAACTCTATCCACCATGCCACCTAGCTGTCCAATCTCTTAGTTAATAGATAACTAAAATAAGGATTTGAATTCAGGTGTTCTACTCCCCAAGGACAGAATTATATCATGCTGCTTCTATTTGCATAGCATTTTAAAAATTCATAACTGTTTTCATATGCATGATACTATTACATGTGTACAACAATTTTGTGAAGTAATCATGACAAGTATTACTTCCCATTTTATAAGTAGGAAATCAAAGGTTCAGAGAAGATCTGTTCCAACTAAATATCTTCATTGCTTTCATCATGATGTTTGTTTCCTTATTTCCTATCTATTTTTGTTTTTTGGACACACCACTCTCACTTCCCTTTGATTTCTCCTCAGTTCTGATTCCACATTTAATCATGTGTAATCCCACTGTCTTTTTCTTGACCTTGTACCCATTTCACCATAGTAATTCCCCAATCCTAACCAAAACTCACAATCCATTTTTTATGCTTTTATTTCCATTGAGAGTTGCTGGAGGAAATCATGCTATTTGTTTGGGTTCACTGCTCACTTTTTAATCCTTTACAATATGATGTCTATTGATACCTTTACATGGAAATTTCCTTCACAATTTATCTATGACATCTTTCTAACCAAATCCAAATGACTTCTCATCCTCATCCTCCTTGAGATTGCAGTAGCATTTGATATGATTAATTTGGTACTCTCTTTTATTGGTGCCTGTGATATTATTGACTTCTTTGGTTGCTTGTTCTTTAGCTCTTGACCTGGTTCCACTTTTTCCTTTTACTCTTCATAGTATCTCATCCCTCCTTTTTCATATATTTTTCAAAGATGGTTTATACTTCTCTCAAGCACTTAGAATATTATAACATCTTGTATTGTGTTCATTTGTGTTTCTGTTTTAGTTGCCTGAATCAATTTTAAACTCCTTGAGATAGGACCTCTATCTTATTCATCTTTATGTCTTTTATAATAGTAATAGTAGATAATAAATCATACAATAATAATGCCAGAAAAGTTTTTAGAGGCTCCTCATCCAATATTATTCTTTTATCAAGGCATTTATGTGGTGCAGTAGCTGGAACAACGGCCTGGAATCAGGAAGATTCAAGTAAAGATCCTACCTTAGATACTTACTAGATGTTTCACTCTATACAAGTCTCTTAGCTTTTGTCTGCCTCAGTTTCCTCAACTGTAAAATGGTGATAACAACAGCATCTATTTCACAGTGTGTCATGAGGATCAGATAAGGTAATATTTGTAAAAGCACCTAGCACAGTGTCCAGCACATAATCAGTATTTAATAAATGCCTATTCCCTTTTTACATAAAGACACTGAGACCTAGAGAGACAAATGATTTGCCCTGGGGAACATTGTAAATTAGTGGTATAGGACTAGAATCCAGAACCAGATCCAGATCCAGATCCCCTAATTATTACTCCAATACTACCTATCAGCTACATAATAATTATATTGGAACTCAGTTCAGAGTTTTCCCAACCATATCATGCTCTCTTGAGCAATCTCTAAAGTACTTAATTTAATGCCAGTTAATTGAATTAAAATATTTATTCCGCAATTGTCAGTAAAGTAAGAAATGAATTTTTTCCTAAAAGATTGGATATGCAAAAATATGACAAAATTAGTTATGATGAAAAATTCAGTGAGTTTGGGCACTTGCAGTGGGTTTATACTTGGTTGGGGAGCAGCAGGAACATGGGAGCAATAAGAATACAAACTAATTTATGTGACACTCAAAAATTTGCAAAATTCATTTCTGATCATAACTCTCAAATAGTACTGGTGAGACTTGAGACCTGCCCATACTCATATAATTGGGAATGGCCAGAACTGCAAATTGATCTAAACCTAAGTATACTAGACTATATTCCCAAACTATGGTTCTAACTCAAAATATGCTTTAATTGGTGCCTTACAAACCATTGCCCAAATAATCTCATATGAAGTGACCAAATTCTGTGGACCAAATCCTCATTTGGTCTCATTTTCAGTTTTAACTCAGTTTAACTTATTGTTGTTTCAGAGACCATAAAATCTCAGAGTACTAAGAATTAAGTGTAGAAAAGTGAAGAAAGATATCATTAGTGGTTTTTTTTGTTTTGTTTTGTTTTGTTTTGTTTTTCCTTAGAGGTTTTCCTCCAGTTCCATCTAGGTTAAACAAATGCTATGCGATAAATCTGGCAAGTTTAGCTTATGTGTTCCTCAACTTATTAGGTAAATGATAACAAAAATATAAACAAAATGGAAAGACTCCAATAAAGCAAAAGAAAAAAGTTGAAATTCTATATTCAGTGAATAAGTATATAGGATTTAAGACTTGGAGTGTAATGTTAGTTAAATATACAAGTGAAGCTCAATTATGTTGATTATGTTTGTTGTTTTTGTTCAATTATGTTTATGGTGTATATTTTTATTTTTGGTTATCCCATGGCAAATTTGTCTGTCTAAATTTTAAAATTAATGTTTCTTTTCTCATCAAGTGAATTCAACGTAAGTCACTGGCAGATCATTTAACAAGCATTTATTAAGTGTCTATTATGTGCTATGTACTGTGAGAAGTGCTAGAAACAGAGAGAAAAAAATGAAACAGTTCCTGCTCTAACAATCTTCCCCCCACATTGAATGAAGAGAAATTATAAACTTAAATAGGTTCATACAAAATATTTACAAAGTAAGTTCAAAGCCATTTCGGAAAGGAAGCATTAGTAATTGGGCGTAATTGGAAAGACTTTATCAAACAGTGCTTAATTTGAACTTTGAAAGTGGTTTTGAGTAGGAATTTTCAGAGGTGGGAGTGAAGGAAAAAATAATTTCAGGTATGGGGGGTTGTGGTCTATGCAAAGTACTGATACAGGAGATGGAAAATGATATTTGAGGGACAGCAAGAAGACCATTTTGGTAGGGATGTACAGTGTGTGATGGAGAATAATTGACAATATTTGAGAAAATAGAAAGGTTATAAAAGATATTAAGTGCTAAATGAAAGTCTACATTATTTACTCTTTTTAAATTTTTTTTTGCTTATGCAGTTGAGGTTAAGTGACTTGCCCAGGGTCACACAGCTAGGGAATGTTAAGTGTCTGAGACCAGATTTGAACTCAGGTCCTCCTGACTTAAGGGCTGGTGCTCTATCCACTAAACCACCTTGCTGCCTTGATTATCTAATCTTGAATACCTTCCAATGATAGTTCGCTAAACTTCAACCCCCAAATTTTACTACCACCTACTTACTTCAGCCCTAGTCACATGAAGAAAATCATGAAACCATGATGAGTAGGCTCACTACAAATTTATCCAATTTAAACTGAGTCCTTAAGATAGTAAGACATTCATTTCATCCTTCTGTAATCAATTTGCTATCCTACTCTTAATATTGGCTTTTCCAAAACTTCTCCTGTTTCCTTGAATTTCCATGACATTTCACTCTCTTTACCCTATCATTTGAAGATCTTGTACTTAACTGAAAAAAAAGAGTTCATTCAATTAGAACTCCAACTTCTCCCTTTTTCTTCATCTCATATTGCTCATATAATTTCTCACTATCTTTTCTTTCATTTCCTTGTTAGATGAAGACTCTGATCTCATTCTTTATCATCAAATTGCATCCACTATCATCCTTGCCATTATCTTTAACACTTTCCACATCTGTTGGCTATTTTTCTGCTGCTTGCAAGTCTACCCCATTCTTTAAAAAATCATTATTTGATCCTACTCCTTTCCAGATTCTTCTTTTTTCCTCCTCTTCTGTTAAATTTCTTGAGAAAGCTATCTCCTCCATTAGCTCTCTCACTCTTTCTAAATTCTCTGCAATATGTCTTCTTTCTGTCCTCATCCTTTGGTTAAAATTATTCTTGTTATAAGTTAGCAACAGTATTGCCAAATTTAGCAACATCCTCTCAATCCACATGCTTCTTGATCTCTCTGCAGCATTTCTTCTCCTGGGTACTCTCTCCTTTCTAGGTTTTCATGACACTGCTCTCACCCGATTCTTCTTCTATCTTATCTGTCTTATCATTCTTTTTTCAGTTTTCTTTGCTGATTATTTATGCTGGTCTGATTCAATAATCATTGATGTCTCCCAAAATTATATCCTGGTTTTTATTTTTTCTTTCCTTCATCTCTATCACCCAGCTATATTGACCTTATATAAGATAATCCACCATCTGATTCTGTATCTTTGCACTGAGTATTCCCCATTCACAGAATATTATTCTTACTCTTTTTCTGCATTTTTCATTTCCTGGGTTCCTTCAAGATTTTGGATGATAATCTGAAAAACATAAATTATTTCAGAAAAAAAACTTGCTATTTGATAATTGCTGAGGAAAATGGAAAGCAGAAATTCAAGCAGAAATTAGTACCAGAATTTCTCATACAAGATGTCACAGTAAAATAAAAATAGATATGACCTGAATATTAACGATGATGTTCCTTTAAAAAATCAGAAGAAAAAAATTATATATCTTTCATACCAAGAAGAGGTGAATTTATATCAAAACCAAGGATAGAAACAATTGAAAAATATAAATTAGATAATTTTCATTATATGACATTGAAAAGTTTTATGCAACCAAAATGAATACATCTGAGACAAGAGAAGTCAATCTGGAGAAATCATTTGCCTCAAATCTCTCTGACAAGAGTTTGGCATCTAAGATTTTTGCCAACAAAACTATATAAGCTATTCTCCAATAGATAAGTATTCAAAAGCAGTAATAAATAGTTCTCAAAAGCAAACTATTAACAATTATATCTAAGAATGGTCCATATCATTAATTATAGTGCAAATCATTTCATCATTTCCTATTCAGCAAATGGGGAAAGATATTTTTCTTTCAGAAAGCCAATCACTACCAAAAGGTAGCAGTGGGAGGAAACCCATACCTCCCTAATAATTAGAACAACTGCTAATTTTATTGTGAAGAATGAGTTTACAATCAATTGGATTGATTGTATTGGATCCATTGGATCCTGGAAGAATGTTTGTGGAGAATGTCATAGAGGAGATTAATTTTCCAAGTAGGCATTGGATTAAATGACTTCTTAGATCTCTTCCAATTATTTTATGACCTACCTACATTTTTCCTTGAACTTAAGATTCTGAATCCTTCATTTGCAGTATCTAAATATGCTCTGAGTCACCAGAGTTTACCATACCCTGTAGTTTTCTATGAAAACTATGTGAAATCTTTTTTTTTAAACCATTGCTTAATTTTCTTTGGTTCACTCATTTTACAGGTACAGTTAATCTACTTAATAGTCAATCTGTCTTATTTGACTAATACTGACCAATTTGTTTATAATCAATCTACTATATATACATGTGTGAGAGAGAAAGATAGAGAGAATGAGAGAGATACACAGAGACACATACAAAGGGAAGAGAGAGATAAAGAAAGACACAGAGAGAGAGACAGAGAGACAGACTCAGACAGAGAGACACAGAGAGAGACAGAGAGAAAGAGTGTTTAAAAGGCTAAAAATGTGAAACATAGGTCTGAATTTGTAGCCTTCTGGGTACTATTTACTACATGGGAACTCTTGTGTAATTAAATGCACATGAGAATTGATAATTTTTGTAATAAAATAAATTGAAATTGTTGGAAATTTGTCTCAGAGATTCATTTGTGTGTGTCAAAACAAGACAAAACAACAAAAGCAAAAAGCAATACAAACAGCAATAGCAAAACTCTGTAGGTTGGAATGATGAAATACTGGAAGCATTCAGCAGAAACTAATTGGAGGGGGAATTAATTAGAAAATAACCTATCACCATCAGCCTTTGATTGATCTGATTTTAATATTCTTTTTGCATAATTATAAGATTGGTGGTAGTTCTCTTAAGGTCAAAATATCCATAGGGACATTATTGAGAGTGGTGTCAACTGAGGCTACCCTCTAGTTTAGAACACTAATAATTTATGGTTATAATAGGACTTCATTTAGGGAAAGCTGCCAGCAATTTAAAAATTTATATAAAATCTTATTAGAAGTACAGCTTCTTGTTAAATAATGCCAATTGTTTTCAAGGTTAATCAATATTTGTTGGAGGAAACAAAATCCAGCATTCAATTAAAAAAAAAAAGCTATATTAATGTCTGTGCTCAGGGAGGAACAAAATGTCAAGTGAAAACTAAGCCATGATAGAACTAATATACACAACATATATATATACATATATATGCACATAGACATATATGCATATACACACATATATAATCCATTTATATATATAAAATCAAGAGTTACATTTTTAAAACCAGATTCAATTTTCAGAGACACAAAAGGAAACTGAAAAAATATACTAATGCTTCATTGCATAGAGAGGGAGAAATAATTCAGATGGCTAGGCAAAAATTTGGGTTAAAAGAAGATACCTTTAATCATATATCCATGGAATGATACATTTATTCAAGTGGTAGGGATTTAAATTGAAAAAGAAGAGTTACAGATTGTTAGATCTAGAAGAAACCTTGAGAGATAACCTAGATTAATCCTGTCAATTTATAGATGAGAAAACTGAGAGCAGAAATTTAGCCAAGGTCACAGAGGAATAAGTGTCAGGACCAGAACTAATACTTTTCCCATTGCCTTAAGAGGTCTTATAGTAAATAAATATAAAAGTGAGACACATAAAGTCTAGGTATTTTCAAATTCTGATGGGAATCTGATAGGGAAAATAAAAAAATATGTAATTATTATGAAAATTGATGCAGATAATTTGACAAACTATATCTGAATGCCAGCTCTTTGTGATATGTCTACCATAAATGCATGTCATATATATATATATGTATATATATATATATACATATATATACATATATATACATATATATATATATATATATATATATAAAAGTACTCCAATTTAAATCCTGATTTGACAAAAGGGAGAAACAAATTTAATAATAGTAAAATATCATTGGGAAGGAGATGTAAGTAATCTTAGTTTCTGGGGTTCATTTACTATTACTACTACCACCACCACACCATCACCACCACCACCATTACCATCACCACCATTAATGTCACCATTAATGATGTCACCACCATCATTAATTCATAATTTTTATATATATATATATATAGTGCTTCAAAGTCTGTCAAATGCTAAACTTCTAGAATTTAATTTGATCCTGAAAAGTCTATGAGGTAAATTCTATTGATATTACCATCCCTCTTTATAAATGAAGAAAGAGACTTGCAGAGGTTACATGATTTAGGATAATAGATTTTGAGCTGAAACAACACTCTTGAAAGTCATATAGTCCAAAATTAATAACTTGTCCAAGGTTCCACAAACAATTGGCAGAACCAAACTTCAAGTCCAGGACATATGACTTCATATGTAGTGCTTATTCCATTCTATAGCATAGCCTCTCTTATTGACTTGAGACAAGTATATAAGATGGGAGTGAAAAAGAGTTCTTCTTGATTTCTGAATTTGTAACCATTATGATATCTCATGCTTCCTTTCTATAAAAAATGCAGTTATTAGAAATAATTCTAGTCACAGTTCATTGATGGACAGGCGTCTTCTCCTAAGGATCCACAAGGCTGGTTATAGCTTTCCTCTATTTTTAGAAAAGTCAATGTTGGTTGTAATTTTATCCTACCTACACCCTTTGTTTATTATCTTCTAGATATCTCATTCATTTGCAGCTATTTTGAATGGAATTTGTTTTTATTCTTCCTGGTTTCTATTAATACTGTATGATAATGATGGTAATCTTGCTAAGTTTATGAGTCCAATTATAATTATATATATAATATATATATATATAATTATATATACATATAATTATAATTATAAGTCCAATTACCTTGCAGCTATTAATTGTTCCAATTAATTTCTTCACTGAAACTCTGGGTTTTCAGAGTATACAATCTCTATGTCATTTGCAAATAGGAGTAGTTTTGGTTTGTCTTATTGATGTTTGTATCTTTGGTTTTCTTCATTTACTTTGTTAGTTAAGTATCTCTAAAACATGTCAAATTTCTAAAACATTTCTAAAAACATATCAAATGATACTGTGAAAGATGGGGGGGGGAAGAGACAAGCTATTTTGCTTTATCCCTGTTTATAAGGAGAAAGCTTCTACATTTCTGTTTGGTAAACAATGCTCATTCTTATTTTTAAATAGATACTTCTAATAACATTAAAACGTCTTTTCTACTTCTACATTAATATTTTAAAATAAATAACTGATGAATGTTGTTAGAGGTTTTTTCTGCATTTATTGAAATAATCATACAGTTTTCAAAATTTATTTTTTTCTTTATATAATTAACTTTTTCCTAAAATTGAATCATCTTTAAAAATCTGGTATGAATTATTTGGACATAGTAAATTATTTTCTTAATATAATTATTTGGTATTTTTACAAGTATTTTATTTAAAATTTTTGCATCTAATGTTATTTAGTAATAATTGTCTATTAATCTTTTTATATGTTGTATATTACCTTGTTTGGGGATTAAGACTATATTTGTCCATAAACAGAGTCTGAAAAAAGTGTTCTCTGCTTTTCTCTGAACATAATTTTTGTATCATAATTATTAATTGCTTTTTAAATATCTAATAGACTTCATATGTAAACCCATCTAACCTGGGACATTTTTTCTATTTTGGCACTGAATTTATGATTTTTTTCTGTGATTGTGAATATATTTTTAGAGCCATGACATTTCTTTTTAAAAATCGATTTTTGTTGATTTTTAAAAACATTCTCAAGATATCTTTTTATATCTTTTTTCCTCCTACCAAAGATTATCATTTGATATATTTTTTCCATGAAAAAGAAAAAAAAGGAAAAAAGAAAAAAAATTTCAATAAAACTGGATTTTTGACTGTACTATCAAGGACTGTTGGATCTCTCATATATCTGTTGAGGAAGTTGGTCTGTATAATGTCAATTCCTGAAATGACTGGAGTGTCTGTTTAGAGTCTATTAAGTAGAACATAGTTTTAGGGGGAAGAAATCAGTACTGTCTCAGGACTCTTTATTTTGGCAAATGGGCAAAATATGGAATCTATATATTTCTCTTTTAGCCTTTTGGGAGTATCTTCATAGTAGAGAGTGTGTGTTACATTCAACACCTGGAAACAACAAAGCTCAGATGTGTGTGTGTGTGTGTGTGTGTGTGTGTGTGTGTGCATGCACATGTGTATGTGTGTATGTGTGAATCTTTTCCTGATGTCAATGAGAGATTGTCCAGATGGGACAGGTTTCTCTTTTTAAATTAAGAAAATTTCTGGGATATCAGAGGGATTTAGACTTTATACAGGTATACAGAGAATATTTTAAACTCACATTTTAGGAACAGATTTTATATCTATATACATACATACATATATATATATATATATATGCTAGATGTTTGTTCATATGTATTGTTTTTAATCAAGTAAAATGTTTTCCTTTATTATGTAGAATAGAGAATATTGATCAGATACATGCACTATATGCACTGAAGTAATCTCAAATAATAATAGATACAAGGCTGGTAATATCTAATAGATGTTAGCACAGTGAAGAGGGAACTGCATTATGCTTCTAGGTGATTCTGGATTATTTGACCTTACTTCTCAACCTGTTAGCTTTCACACGCTCATGCATTTGCATTAAAAGTATCTTTGTGATACTTTTTTTTTTTTGTGGAAAAAATAATAAAGAAACAATTAAACATCTGTCACTTGGCATTTATAGAAGAGATGGGAAATGTTTCCTTTTGGATAAATTTTGATGTTTTGTTTTTCAGAAGCAGTAAGATAAAATGGATAAATCAACTGGATGAGGCTGGTTTGTGAGTGACCCTTGTAAGATCACTAAATCTCCTCATGCCCCAGTTTCTACACCCATAAAATGGGAATAACAAGTAACATATGTTTCTGTTCAGTAAATCTCTGAATGGTGTCAGTGATAAGTGCTACATAAATAGAAATAGAAATATTTAGTATGCATATTGCCCAAATATATTACTGTAGGGACCCCTGTTAAACATTCTTCAGCAGATGCTGGGTATGCCCAATATTGCTACAGCTGGAATTAAAGCATCAATTCATCTCATTTCTCATTATTTTTTATTTTTAAAAAAATGATTAGTAATAGTATTCCCCAGAAAGATTTATCCTCCTTATGATATACACATAATTTTAATGAATGTTTTTTCTTCTTTAAATTAACTGATGCATCACCATAAACCCATCAAATACAATTCAATTCAGCAAAAATTTAATAAATATTGCTACTAAAGCCTTTGCCCACAAAACATTAACAATCTATTTAAAGGAGGGAAAGTGCAAAAAGAACAATGATGCAAGAGAGAGCATGATCAATACAAAGGAAAAAGAAATCCAGGTGAAATGCTATCAAATTATGAGAATAATAATAATAGCTAATAACAGGTAGCATTTAAATAATTATGATTTGCAAAGTGCTTTACATATGTATCCCATTTGATAAAGCAGAAATCATTTTAATCTGGAGAGTGCCATGAAGAAGCCTAGTGAAAGTTTCATGCAAAAGATAGCATCTGAGATTTTCCTAGAAGACTGAGAGGGAGTTCAACAAACAGTGACAGGTATCCCCACTCTAGCTAGGCAGGGGGAGTAAGGAGAACAAATAAAAGTGAGAACAGTAGAAGAATGAGAAAAATGTGGAATCTTATGACAATTTTAACACATGGGATTGAAGAGTACTGTGACACATGGTTGGAAAGGTAGGTTGAAAAAAGATTATGGAGGGCTTTGAATATTAGGAGTAAGCATTTTGTATTTTATTCAGTAGGGAATGGGAAGTCACTCAATATCTTTGAGTGGTTAAGTAACATAATCAGACTATTATGAGTCCTGGATTGAAGGATAGCTTGAGAAAAGGAGACAAAAACACAGAATGGAAGGCTTAATGCCTGTACTTATGTTTTTTTGGAAGACTATGATAAAAACAAAACAAAACAAACAAACAAACAAAAAACTTGCCTGCAATTTGAAAGTGTCAGCACAGTTAGAATGTGACTTTTAACAAAACAATGAAGTGGATTTTGTCTTATGTACCTTGGAGTTCTTTTTCTCTAACCCTTTTGCCACCTTTGGTAGGAGAGTAGGAATGATCTTTGAGTAAAGAGATTAATTTTGACTCTGCACTTAATTGAAGAGTTGAGGATCTTACATTCTCACTATCTGACTTATTCCCTAGGTCCCACATTAAAACAAAGACTGATCGGGGCAGCTAGGTGGCGCAGTGGATAGAGCACCAGCCCTGAAGTCAGGAGGACCTGAGTTCAAATCTGGTCTCAGACACGTAACAGCTGTGTGACCCTGGGCAAGTCACTTAACCCCAATTGCCTCAGCAAAAAAAAAATAAAAATAAAAAATAAAAACAAAGACTGATCTGATTTTATCCTCCAATGGAGAATTCCTAGTATCATGGAAAGAAAGAGTACTAGGTCAGGAATCAGAGGAGCTGGTTTCAAATTTTATTTCTGATGGTTATAATCTGTGATCTTATAGAAGTCACTTTTCTTATTTAAACCTCACTTCTCTCATCTAGAACTAGAGGGCCTCTGAGTTTCCTTCCAGCTTTAGAACTATAAGCTTATCAACTTCTAAGAGTTTAGGATAACTATGTATTCAAACTATTGACTTCCAACCTAGAATCATAGTACTGAGAGCCTATTCTCATCTTTTCTTTGATCTATTCCATTCTCTTTTCTTGACTACAAACCCCTCAGATTTGGGGGAATCTATATTGTTTGTGTCTTCTCTAACAATATAGCTACCATCCTTGTAAAGGATCTTTCATCTTCCCCTCAAAGTGAGTTGGTTAGTCATCCATAGCCTCATACACAGAATTTCAGTGTATCTCAAGTGCTTGAGTATAGAAGACATTGGTAAATGTCCTTTTTGCAATGGAGTACAGTGTTGTGGGTAGAAGGAGTAAATATAACCATAGAATATATGATAACATTGTAGAAGTGCATCCCACCACTTAGCTCAGTGTCTAATGTAGAATAAGCATCTAATAAGAGCTTTATATATCAATTTATATATCCATTCATCATTCATTTGGAATAGTTTTTTAAGTGGACTTAACAATGAAGCCTCCACCAAAACCCCAATAATACCTCTTAATGGAGCTAAATTTTAAATTTATTGTGTTGGTACAATAAGAAGCTGACTATTAATAAAAGATGTTTTCTTAAAATGGGGTATCTCTGGAAGGAAAAATATCCATACATACACATATATCTATATATCCATACTTACATGTACATATATAGAAAAATACTGCTAATTCAAAATAACATTCAAATGTGGAGAAGATGGTGTGGCATGGAGAAGTGAGATCTAGGAAAGAATGTTTTCCCTCTGACATACACTGGATGTGTGACCCTTGACAAATCACTTAACTTCACAGTGTTCTATGTAACTCTCAAAGATCCTACATTGCAGAAAATGTTTTAACATAAAATGATTAAAGGTTATTTCCTCACCTAGAAGTTCCTTATGTTAATGAAATTACAGGTCAATTACAGGTCCTAATTCTATATTTGAGAAAAAAATATTTGGAGCAATGATATATAATGACTCTATCACCTCAATCTAGTGAGACTATGACATATCACAGAAATTAAAGGCATTGTGTTAACATCAATGTTGTTTATAGCATTTAAGGACCTATATATAATAACCATCAGAGTACTCATAAATGACTATGCAAGAAAGTAAATGAGTTGTGGTAATGGTAATGGTAATTGGTAATGATGCTTTCCACAATATTTTCTTATGATAGCTGTTGCCCAAGTTGCTAAGGCCACCGTGGATTATTCAAGGATATAACAGTGAATCAAATGTACCAAGAGGAAAATAAATTAAATTTGACAAATATTTGCTAAATATTTGCATTGTACATGACACTGTACTGAGTATCAGAAATACAAAAACAACAAAATGGTTTCTGTGTCCTTGGATTTATATTCTTCCAGAGTTGATAAAATAAAGACATGGATAAATATCAGCACAGCATAAGGAGGATAGACAAAGGAAATATTAGATAAAAGAGTATAGGGACATTTAAAAAGAAAGAGTATTTTTAAAGGGGATAGGAGAAAAGAAGGCATCATGTAGCAGAAGTGACCCTTAAGCCAAACACTGAAGGATGATAAGGATTCTCAAAGACAGAAATTATGAGCAAGAACATTTAAGAAAATATAATCTTCAGGCCTAATCCTGGAATTCTTCTTACTGATTTAAACCCAATAAGTGTGTGAAAACAAAACAAAACAAAACTGTTACTGAAACCATTACTTTCAGGCTGAGTTCTGAGAAAATTGTTGCAGAGGTTTGAATGTGAGATTCAAACTGGAGAGATTCAGATACCAGAACTAACATGATTATGGGATAAATGTTGTTTATCTCATAATAGAAAAATGAGAATTAGATCACTAATCATAAAGGATAATTGTTCAAGGGAAGATTCATCATCTGAATACCAAGAGAGAAGGAAAAGAAGTGAAATAATAGATTCCATAATTGAATAAATTAAGCTTGAAACTAAAAGTGATGGGAATTATGATTGCTATTGGAGAGTAAATTTAACTGAGTAGAGGAACAGTTTGGAAGCAGAGAATCAGAGAAATCGCTAACGATCAATTAATTTGTCTGAGACATTATATACATTGAGTTTTTAGTCAAGCACAGCAAAGATCCAAACAGGTTAACAGTGGAAACATTTCTAAAACACAGAAACTGTCTTCATCAAGAAGCTTTTATGGACAGTTACTGACAAATAAAGAGGATACCTACTTAGGTTTACAATTCCAGAGCTGTGAAATATCTTGAGGATATAGGTATTTCTCACTCATTTGCTTTCCTTGGCAGGTTTCTATGTATGCCCACTTTTTCCTGATAGATATCAAGTACATTGATGGAAGAATATATTTTAGGTTTATGTATAGACTGTGATACATTTATTAATCATATATTTATTTTAATGTATTTATATCTGTGACATTATTTTAATTTTTTTGCCTTATGTTAAAAAATTGTTAGGTTTAAGATCTCAAATGTCATTATGAATGGCTAGTTACATAACTAGAAGTGTATTGGAAGACTCTCAAGACCACATTTCAAGAGGAGCTCAAATACTAGCATAATGAATAGGGGAGTATTCTTCTCTTCAGCAGTGTTATCCTGAGAGAATTGAATGTATGATATTATGGTGAAAGATTTTCTGTGGAAACCTAGACTTAATGTGAATCTGATACAGAAAATGAAGAATGAGTGTCCACATATCTGAATCTCTCCAGTTTGAATCTCACATTCAAACCTCTGCAACAATTTTCTCAGAAGTCAGCCTGAAAGTAATGGTTTCAATAACAGTTTTTTTCACACACCGAATGTCCCATAGGAGATGTAAAAAACCTAATAGCAAAGCCTACACGATTGTTAACATAGGTAAAAAGTGGGAAGTGACCTTTTAAGTTCAGAAAACAAATTCTAGTTCCATTTGTTAAGAATAAAGAATACATGAAAGGGAGTGGTATGAAAGAAGGTTAGAAAGTACCAAATTGTGGCCAGAATTAAGTTGTAAAGTGAAGAATTTATTTTCTTTCTTAGAGCTCTTGAAGCTTTTGAGTAAGGGAAAGATGTTATACCTAAACCTTGAAAGTTTATTTTGGAAGCTATAATAAAGATGAATTGGAAAGGAGAGAGAGAGAGAGAGAGAGAGAGAGAGAGAGAGAGAGAGAGAGAGGAATCAGGAAAGTCAGAGAATAGTCTATGACAGTAATTATGGATAGTGGATGTAAGGACTCACAGTAGAGTGGTATAGTAGGATGGAAAAAGGGAAAGAGACCTAAGATAATGTGGAAATAGAATACAACATGGCAACAGTTCATAATAAAGGAGTAAAAGAAAAGAGGAGAGTTAATAATGCCTCTGAGATTTGATTTGGGAGGAAGCTAATAATAGCAAACAAAAGTTAGCATTTATGTAGCAAACAAAATTACTAAACATTTTATAAACATTTCATTTTACCCTCATGAAAACCTAGTAATATAGGTACTATTATATTCCCATTTTGTAAATAAGAAAATTGTTGCAGATAGAGGTTAAATTATTTGCCTACAACTACTAAACCAGGAAGTATTTGAGATGAAAAAATGAACTCAGGTCTTCCTGAAACCAAATCCTATCATCAATAGTAGTGCCATTAATAAATATATGAAAGTTTGGTCAAAGGATTAGTTTATGGGAGAAAATGATGAAATTCATTTTGAGTGTTTTTATGTAACCTCTTGTTCAACATCCCCAGGATATGGGTTTTCATTGATTGGTTTCAGTTTTTTGGAGCTCTCAAAATCATAATTTTGGCTTGCTTTGCCTCTACCTGCAGTTCTTTTTAATGACATCAGAATATAGCTCAAATATGTTTATATTATTTATATATTATATATGTTATATGTATATATATGTTATATATATAACATATATTATATGTTATATTTATCTTGAGGAAGAGACAACTCAGGCTTTAAGAAATGAGATAGCTTTTTTTTTTTTGTGGGAGCAAAGAATTGGAAAATTACAATTGATTGTGGTATATGTAGGTAATGGAATATCATTGTTCTATAAAAATGATAAACTGATTTTAGAAAGGCCTGCCTGAAAAAAGTTCCATGGACTGATGCTGAGCAAATCAAGCAGAACCAGGTATTCACTGAACACAATAACAGCAAGAATGTGTGATGATCAGCTATGAAAGACTTGGTTCTTCTCAGTAGTTCAGTGAAACAAGGCAATCCCAATAGATTTTAGATAGAAAATGCCATCTGCATCCAAAAAAAAAGAACTATAGAGATTGAATATAAATCAACAACATGCTATTTTAAATTCTTTTTTCTGTTTTTTTCCCCTCTCCCTTTTTCCCTTTTAATTTTTCCCTTTTGTTCTGCTTTTTCTCTCCCAACATGATTCATAAAGCAATGTATATTAAAATAAATAAATAAATAATTTTAATAAAAAGAAATGAGATTGTCTTCAAGTATTTAGAAAGCTGGCAGATAGATGAAGGATTAGATTTGTTCTGTTTAGCTGCAATACATATAATGAGTTGCAAAGAGGCCAGTTTAGAATTGAAATGAGGGAAGTCTTTCTAACAATTAGAACTTTGGAAAAGTGAAATGGACTGTCTTGAAAGGGAAATGAGTCCTTTTTATTGGAGGTCTTCAAGTAGAAACTATATGACCATTTGTCAATTTGTTATTGTAGATTCGTTTTACATTTGGGCTTTGCTAGCTGATTTCGGAGTCTCTTTCCCTTCCCTTTCTTTCTCTCATCTTCCTTCTTTTTACAGAAAATGAGTTTTTTTTTATTATCTTATTGAGGTGGGGAGATTCTCAAAGTAAAGTTGTCTTAAAATGTAAGCACTAGATAATATTCATCCCTTTCAAGTAATTTAAATTTGTTTATCTTTGTAGTTTTCTTTTGTCTTATGAGTTTTTTTTTTTCCAACAACTCTATGCATTCTTGGTTCTTCCAAGCAGGAATGCTTGGAAATCATTGATTCTAAAAATCAATGTTCCTATTATAATGTTCCTATTCAGAATTATATACATCTTTGTAGGCATATACATTTTTTGTCATATCATTTGTATCTTTTCATATTTTATGTATAAATATGTAATTGTGACTAGAGATCCTTGGTACATTGTCTTTTCTTGACTACTTGCAGGATTTTTATTTCTTTTGAACTAGAAGTCCTGAAGCTTAGCAATCAGATTTATGCATATGCTAAATTCATTATTTTTTAAATGTAGCAACCTATGGATTCTATATTCATTTTGTTCTCTCATTATGGAATTCTGGCTAATTGTCTTCTGATATTTGTTGAAATATGACATTCAAGAATTCTTTCACTATAATTTATAGGGAACTTAATAATTCTTATGTTCTTGCTACTTATCCTGATTCTTAAATCCATTGTTTTAAGTATAGGATATTTTACATGTAATTCCAATATTTACTTTCCTCTTCTATTTCAGGTTGTGTCTATTGCATTTTTATGTCATGTTTTCTCTCTTCTGTTTCTCAGAGTGTCTACTAATTTGTTTAGTTTTTCCAGTTTCTGGTTCTAAGTGCTTTATTCTCTAAGTTTTTCCTTAAGAATTCTGATTTCACTCTTAATCCCTTTCTTCAAATCTTTATTCCTTTTAGTAAACCTTCTATCCATTCCCATAGTACTTGTTGCAGTCTTATCTTTTTTGGGAGTGTACTATTCAAATTACTGAAGAATTATTCTCTTCTAAAGTTTATTCTTGTCTCTTAGTTTATAATTTTTCTTAATGATATGATTTTTATCTTCATTTCTTCAGTATTTCTTTTAAGGAATCCTGGAGAATGGCCCTTATTCATCCCTTTCTATTTCTTCTAAACTTCCATTTTCTGTGCAATTGCCAGAGAAACTATCACATGGATTCTACAGCACAGGATTGGAGTGGAGAGTGATTAACAGCCATGCTGAACCACATGCTGAACTCAATAGTTAGCTGAGAATAGGAAAACCAAGAAGCCTTGGTGAATAATGACATCTGGGCCTTCTCTCAAGATAGAACATCTGTTTATTCAGATAAAAGTGGCTATCTCCTTCATCTTTGGAATGATCCTGGATGGACAAGATACCAAACTATACAAAAGCTACCTGGGCTTTTATCTGAAGAAGAATCTAAAGATATGTCAAGGTAACTACTAAAGTCCTCTTCATAGACCCAGATATAGTGAAAGCTAAACTGGGGGGAAATTATCTCTAGGGCTTTCTTCTTTAACGGAATCACAAATAGAGCAGATGTCAGATTCAGAGAAGCTCTGGAAGAGATTTGGGCCTGACAGTGTGGTCCTTGACTATTTTGTCTTTTATATTTAAGAAGATTAGCTTATGGAATTTTTTTCCTCACAAATTTCTTGGTGTTTTACTTCAATCAACAAAGTATCTTATACTTTTTGGGACTCTTTTAGAAAAAGCTGGATTTAGTTGAAAATGTTATTTTTCAAGAATTACTTCTTTCAGTAACATTTAACAGCTCACGCATAATAAAGTAATTGCTGGAGGTGACCCAAAGTTAAAGATTGGCAGTGCAAGAAGAGAAAGACAAGAAGGCAAAGTTTCTAAGGGCTTTATTAAACTAATTAAAGTTAAGACTGAAGAAAGGAAAGTGAGATCCAAATAAGGGTAGGGTGAAAACTAGAAGTCAGGAGACTACCCTTATTATTTGAGGTTGTGTTAAAAATGAAGAACACGGTTTAGGAAAGAGACACTGGGTAGGTAAGTGGAAAGGATAAGAAGTTGTGATAAGATTGGGAATCAGAATTTAAGATCAGAGAGAATAATTATAAGTAAATGATGGTGAAGTCTTGATTTTTTTTTTTAGTAAGGTCTAAGGTAGAGTACAGAGGACATGGAAGTTTAGGAGATTTGAGAGATTAAGGTATCCAATAAGCTATCTGGATAAATATTGAAGTCATTAAAGGGTGAGGACAAAAAATGGAATGGAAAGAGAATGTGAATCAGGTATAAAATTTATTGAGAAGGGAGAAAGAATTACATGAATGTTGATTAATATATGGACCAGGTAATAAAAACAAATGAAGTGAACTACAAAGGAGGAAGATTGCTAAAATAAGAGTAGCAGAGCTATTGAGATGCTATTTACTTTCCACTGTGCCTCTCTTTCATAAGGTAATTTAGAATTTTTCCTGCCATTTGACAAATTGGATATTTGGCGTGCTATTGTGTATCTTCAGTATTCTAAATCTGATTTGTTTACAAGTTGAAGGCACCACAAACTCCATTGCCTCCATTTTTTTCTTTCTCCTAATCAATTCCTCATTTTCCAGCTTCACATTCCTTTCAAATCTTGACCCTCTACTTAACACTCTTGAACATCATGCCTTCTTGTCTTTATATTCTTATTACTCTGTCTGTTCTCTATCTTTGGGGAACAGTGGGGATCAAGCAATATTCCCCAGTGTGTCATGATGTATGACAAGAGTGCCCAATATTGGAGAGGTTAGCAAAAGATGAGATGATTTTGGATAACTGAGACTTCATGAACATCAGAAAAGATTAAAAATATTAGAGCGAGAGTTCTAGGATGAAAGGAAATTTGTTAATAGATCAGAAAATAAGTGATATATTTGTTTTATTTTTAAATCACCAAGTACAGGATGAAGAAGTTAGAAGGCAAGCAGTTTAAGAAAAATTGCATGGTGATTTTCATTTAGCATAGGCTCACGTGATTCAACAATGATATATGACTGGCTCAAAAGCTTATATAGTCTTAATGGCATTAATAATTTCATGTTAAAGAAAAAATGATAATTCTCCTACTGTTCTTCTCAGGTAGACTACACCTGTAGTTTTGTATTCAATTTTGGATACTTTTAAAAGAGATTGAGAAAGTGGAAGTTTTCATGAGAGAAAGGTGACTAGAGTGGTAAAGAATGTGGAAATAATGTCATATCAGGAACTGCTGAAAGAATTAAAGATGTTTAGTCTGAAAAAGAGAAGATTTAGGAGGAATATGATAGCGGTCTTTGAATAGCTGTCATATGGAAGAAGCATACATTCTGCATGGCTTCAGAGCATCTGGTCACCATGTCATTTGGATTAAAGAAACTGAGCATGTTTGCTTAGAGCAAGAAGAGCTGGGGGAAAGTAAGATATGAATGACAGTGGTCTTCTAATATTTGGACAATGATGTGGGAGATTTTGGCTCTATATAAAGATTAGATTTGTTATATTTGGCTACAGAGGAAAGAATTAAGAATGATAGGTAATA
The DNA here is from genome assembly GCA_023553655.1 of Myrmecobius fasciatus. Taxonomy (NCBI): domain Eukaryota; kingdom Metazoa; phylum Chordata; class Mammalia; order Dasyuromorphia; family Myrmecobiidae; genus Myrmecobius; species Myrmecobius fasciatus. Next base: position 107,790 of record JAJPUD010001528.1, on the reverse strand, counting down.
GTTGCAGAGACAAATTAAGGGTTCACAAAAGGAAAACTTACTTTATTATATAATTTTATACTTTTATTATTATTATCTAATTATTTAATTAGAGTTATTCAAGAATGGAATAGACAGGCCTGGGAGATATAAGTACCTGTTTCATTGCAGCTAGATGATTACAGGAAAATATTTTGAGGGTGCTATTCATCAGGTCTGGTTTGGATGAGAAAGCCCACAAGAATCTGGTATAATATCTCTAAATTTCTCCAATTCTGTGATATTTTTCACAGAAAAAAGAAGCAAAACAGGTAAGTTTCTCTATGTCATGTATTAGTACCTTATTCCTTCTTCAAGCAGTGGCTCATTTTCTTAGGCTTTTTGCTAATACAAAATGACTTTAAAAAGCTTCTTTCAATTCTGAATATTTCATGATTGTTCTTAGATGTTTCTTGAATTATCATTGTTCTTTACTTTCATTGATGAAAATTAGACCCAGAATGACAATTTCCCCCATTTTTTTTCTGTTCTCTGAGAGGGAATGGACTATCAGTAGCTATTATTCCCTACTTTTTTTTCAGAGTGGGGTTTTCCGAAAGAGCTATCTAAAGAATTGTAGTAGACTACTGTTGCTATGTCTTGCCTTTTTGCAAGCTTTGAGAGGTATAATTTAGAAAGTATCATTCCCTTTCAGATATTTGAAAAAATGTTCTCACAATGATCTTTCATTCATTCATATTCATCTAAGCATCCATTCATCTATCTACCTACCTATCTAATTTATTTATCTATCCATATGTCCATCTGCCTAGATTTGATTTATTAAAATATTTGTGATTTTATCAGTATAGGGAATAATGCTGAATAATGTAGACATATCTTGTTTGCAATTTAGTCTTAGCTACCTGATGCACTGAAAGGGTTGAGCGACTTGTCCAGGATAACAAGATCAGGATTCATCAGAGATAAACTCCGAATCCAAATATTTTTGACACTGAGGACATCTCTCTATTAATTATGTCTATTAATCTTCTTTGAAAATAGGGGAAAGAAGATATTTTAACCTAGAGCATTACAGAATATTGACAAGCAGTTTAACATTTCTAAATTTTTTTTGTTCTTTTGTTTTCCTTGTTAAAAACTAGGATCATAAGGTTGTCTATGAAATATCTATTGATATAATTTTTTAAATGTTATTTTTAATCCCTGTTACTTTCTTCCAGTGTAATAATTTGTAGGCTTTCCTTGCTAGAAAGCAGAGAGACACTTTGAAAGAAGATACATGACTCAGATTGAATAGTAGTAAATTCACAGACACAAACTCAATATGCATATTATAATAATCTCTGTATGGGAAGTTTGAGGTAGATGTTAGGCAAGCCTTATGATTTTTGACATGGAATTACTTTGCATAGGGCTCTATGTTTGGTACCTTCTTTTAAACACATCTACCTGAATTTGGCATCTATAATTAAGTAGTCAGGGACAAACATATAAGCATTCTGTTTTTTTTTTTTAAATCACACCATAAATAAACATCATCATCATCATCATCATCATCATCATCATCATGTTCTTCTTACTAAGTGACCAAATATGCCTTATATTCATTCTATATAGGTAAGAAAATAAGTTGATTCTTGATCTCAACCATGACACTCAACCATGTTCAGTATTTGCACAGACATTCATTAAAAGAACACCTTACCATTCAGATAACTGTATACTAAATACAATGCATGATGCAGAAGCAAGAGGACACACGTAATTGAATATTGACATTACTTACAAGCCTTAGTTGAGTTTTTGAATTGTGGTTTCCACCTACATCTATTATTTTTGTAGCACACCAAGAGGATTATAGCTAATAGGATTATAATTGTGCCCTTATCCTATCCAAACTGCATCCAGCACAAAGAAAGTGAAAAACCCTTCTTACCTTCTATGCTTGCATGTGCCTGGGATACACCAAAGATACCTCCTTGTACTCTGACCTTTGACTAGCTTGAGCACATAGGAAACCATCAAACATCTAGAGGAATTGTTGACAATTTCCAGTCAACATTAATTGCTCAATTCTCCCTTGGATTTCAGCCACTTCTTTACCTTTGTGTCCTGAATCACCAGATACCCTTTGGATAATATGTCACACCTGGGGCAAGAGATCACTTACCACTAGCAGATGGATTAGCATTACAACTCACTTAGATAAATTTTGCCTTATCCTGAGTCCCAGAGGCCCTTCTTTTATAGTGAAGTTATATCCATTAAAATTATGACTTCCAAAATTCCATTGTGTTTTATAGCTTCCATGAAATATTTATGACCTTTACTGCTTAAAGAGACATTTCTAAAGATTTATTGCAGAAATGATTCCGAAGAATGGCTGAGGATAGGTACTGCCAATGATGTCCTGTTAGACTTGGTGTTGTTTAAGTGAAAATGTAAAAAAGAAGGTAGAAAAATACCATGATTTCAGTTTCTAGACTTTAAATATGGCATAATGTGCTGTGAAGTTTTTATTATAGAAAACTCTTCTAGAGACATCACTGGTATTATTTAATAAATTCTCATGTTAGCTACAATAACAATCACAATAATAATAATAACAATGATATCTGAGCAGTATCAGGGTGTAATGGAAAGAATTCTGCACTTTGTTTGATACAGCAGAAGTTTAGATTAGAATCTACAAAATAGGTGTTTGACTTTGGACAAGGCACAATATTTCTGAGGCTCAATGTCTTCAATGACTATCCTGCTTATATCATGTGGCTATTGGAAGTATCAAAATAAGATAACTTGTATAATAATATGCTTTTTAAACTATAGAGTTAAATAATTTTTGCTGTTAGGATTATATTTATAAAATAGTTTTAATAATTCAACAGTTATAAAACTCATCAAAATATTTAATCTTTCAAGTCTTTCTGTGAGACCACCATCAACCTATCCATCCTAGGCCAAAGAACTTAAGGACTGAAGATTTTGCATGTGCAAATGCTAATGTTACCTTAGGTCCAATCTATTCCATATATAGACTAACATATATATATATATATACACACATATATATATATATATATATATGTGTGTGTATATATATATATATGTTAACCTATATATTTACCATGATTGTGAATAAGAAATAATAGGGTTCTTATGTGCTGGATGATGATATAAACAGATAGAAACATATTCAAATGTACACCAGATCAATATGCCTTGATTAGTAGATCTATATCAATTTGTAGGGGGGTCTCTAAAAATGACTCCTAGAGCTTTTTCCTAGACTTTGTTTTCATCAATATTTTTATCAATGACCCACATGAGGATATAATAATAGCTAGTACTATATACCTCTTCAAGATTTGCAAGTATTTTCAATATTATCTATTTTATCAATAGAATCCTGGGAGGGAGGTGCTATTATTGTTATTATTCCCATTTTATAGATCAGGAAACTGAAGCAGAAAAAGGTTAAATGATTTGCACAAGATCACATAAATAATAAATGTATGAGGCAGGATTTAAATTCAGGTCTCCTGGATGCCAAGTCAAGAACTTTAATCATTTTCCCATGGAGTGTTTATCAGACTTAAAAATGATGCAAAAATAAAGGAACCACTCATATGCTGAGCAATAATACTTGCATTTCTTACATCACATAGCTGTTGTGTCAAATGACATAAGATTAAAGATTTATAGAAATCTCCACAGGGCAGAATCTCACCTCAATATGGGCCAACATTCCTATAAGCCCACAATACACTTAGATTAGAACAAGATCCTATATCTAAAAGGTTTGTGAAAGTCCACAATGGCATTATTAAAACCACTTGCCCACTTTGAAGAGCTTAGTTCTTGACTCAGAAGATTGTTCCTCTTGTCCTGTCTTCCTGGAGTCATTTCTGGCTTCCTTCCCTGTTAAATTTCAGTCCATTTTCTCTTAATATGACTCTACTGCATTACTTCATAAACTAGGCAGCACTCTCTGCACTCAGAACATCCTAGATCATAATTCATCTCTTCCTTTATAAGGTAACTGAATTCTAATCAAGACTGGCTTTGATGATGCCTTTGAAATATCCTCCACTTGCTTAGTGCTACATTGAATCTAACATGGTCTTGAATATCAATTTCAGAGATTTCAGGAATAGTGTTAGTTTCTAGTCATATACACGATACAATTTGACCCAGTGTCAGTTTCCATAGACAGGAAATACAATCAGCTACTTCTTAGATCTACCCTGACCTTGTCTTTCTACCCCATTCCCTAATTGACATAGGTGAATGTCTGTGAAAGAGTAGTGCAGGGAACCCTCCTTATGGGAGGCAAGTAGTCTGGGTAAGAAGCTTCAACTCTTGAGATTTTCTATCCAGAGCATCTTTTAGGATATGTAGATTTATTTAAATTTGAATGATGTAGGAATGACATATTACAGAAAGCCATCAACACTGATATTTATTATAGATGTTGAACTAATGAAGTGAAAAAAGTTGAAATATTGTTGCTCCTTATAAAAGACTCATTATTATCATTAATATCAGCTGCTTACCCAACCATACTAATTACCATAGAACATTTCATCACATGTGTCAGGTTAAATTTATTTTAAATTTTACTGAATTAGAATAGTAATTTCTATGTAGGTAAGTTCAATGTTTTGAGAGCATTGTTCATGTATTGTGATTATCTGATCACAATATTAAAAAAAATTACCAGAATGTTACCTCCCAATTGCCATGTCCCCAAAGGTAGTGGTGGATTGCAGTAATACATTCCAGTAATTGGGACAACCATCCTGGAAAAGGAAAACTTTTGTTACCTATGAAAAGGTCATGGAGTCTAAATCAGAATTAAAACAAGTATAACCAAAGGCTGGAAGGAGTTTAGAATCAAGGTGGCTAGGGAAAACAACATTTAAAGGAAGGAGAAAGGCAGTGTGGGACAGGAATAGAGATATATGTAATTAGAAGGCAATAACTAAGAGCTATATTTATAATTAAGGTGGAGGAATGGGATTTTCCCCTAAGTATTCACATTCTGACTGCTTCCCTCCAGAAAGCACAACCTCATAGTGGTCTGCTGACCCATATCCTAACAGGGTTTGGGATGTGTATGATAAGGAAACCCTAGAAGAGGGAAAAGCAATAGAATTGTTGGCAGATATTGGGGGGGGGAGAAAGCAAATTTATTGGCCAGATATACCCCTAACCTGACTCAGTAGTCTTGCAGTTTGATGGTTGAACCGTTTCTCTCAAGTCCTACATGCCTTACCCTCAATATTCCTTGGAAGTATAGACCAGACTCTATATTGAAAATATGTTTTATTGAATTATAATCTGAAAAGGATGCATTTAATACTCATGTTTTTCTGCACTTTCTGCATGTAAGGTTTTTATGGCCTAATACATAGCCCATTACATACTCCTTTTTGTTTCCATTTAATATTCTCCAGAGGTTCATCACATTGAACTTTTCTAAAGTTCCATTCATCTTCTTAAATTTTTTTTTATTTTATACTTAGATTTATCTAGATCTAAGAGGGATAAATTGAAATCTCTCAATAGTATAGTTTTATTACTTTCTTTTTTAAAAATTTATTTAACTATTCCTTCAAATTTTTGGATGCTATTCTATTTGGTATGTATATATATTATATATGTTTAGTATTGGTATTAATTGATTGTCTGTGGTATCTTTTAGCAAAATGTAGTTTCTCTGATTATCTCTCTTAATCAGGTCTATTTTACTTTTGCTTTTTCTATGAGGGTCTTCTCCCAGACTGATTCTTTTATGAAGGCAAATAAAACCCATTGTTTGCCTCAATTCTTAGTTAGTTTTTAATTACTAAATGGGTGTTGCCTCAGAGAAACTGAGACCTGAGAAAGACCTTAACTTAAAAAAGCTAAGGTCTCCCACTGCATCTGGTTCAGTTTCTAGTTGTCCTGACCTATGTCTTGCCCCGGGACTCTGATGACTGGCAGAGAGAGTGAGGGTAATGTCTTGACACAGCCCTCCTCACTTAAGTCCAATTCACTTGGAAATCAAGATATCACTCTCCTGATCTCAATGGTCCTTTTCAAGTGGACAAAAACCAACAAATGATCCTGCTTCCAATACTAATACAGTCTTCCTGGGAATTGTTTTGGACCAGCTGTTCAGTCCCTTTATTTTCTCTAGATGGTGTTACCACCACATAGTCAATAGTCAGTCTACTTCTTCAATGCCTTCATTCTGGCCAGCTCTCATTCCAGTGTTGTCAGACTTCTAATTCTGTCTTAAACTGCCCTGGGATGGAAAAATGCCTCAGTGACTTTTTGTTGCTTTTTCCAGTTCAGAATTATGTTTGGCATGTTTTTTTTTTTAACTTGTCGTAGAGGGGGTATATTGGGAGAGATGAGCAAAAATGTTGTTTTCACTCTACCATCTCAGCTCTACATAATGACAGGTTAAACTCTCTAAACAATGTTTGCTCCGCTTTCCCTTCCCTTCCAAAAAATTTCCACAAAAATAGTTTTACCCAGATTCTAGGATTTCTAATTATAATTTGGCCAAAAGTGTTATCCAAAAGGCTCTGATAAAATCTATTTCTTCTCCTTGGATCATAGGTATACTCCTCTCTTCCTCCACATCCCCCTCTCCCTTCACTCTGTATGGGACTGAAAGATGGTGACTTCCTATTTCCCCTTGTTACTTTATATTTTCTGCTACATAGTCAGGTGAAAGAGAGATGTACTCACTGGTTATGCAGATGCTACTATCAATCTGAAGCCTTCATGGAATTATATCATTCAGATAACTGAACCCTACAATAGACTTGTGGAAAACTGATTTCTTAATAAAGAAATTGAGTTGAGAAATGATGAACATTAAGGAAGAATTATCTATATCCAGAAAAAGAACTGATAAATAGAATTGTGTATAGAATGATTTGCATTTACATATACAGGTGTGTATATATAAACACACATATTTGTGTCAAGTGTACGCCACTTCTAAGATAGGGGGATGAAAGAAAAAAGAAAGTTACATAATAACTATTATATATTTAAAAGGAATAGCAGGTTATACACAACAGATTTGCAGTTTCATGAGCAATCTATTTTTTATTACTTCTTTTTTTATTATTAAAGCTTTTTATTTGTATAACATATGTATGGGTAGTTCCCCAACAATGATCTTTACAAGCTTTCCATTACAAATTTTACCCCCAGTCCCCTCCCCTCCCCTAGATGGCAGAAAGTCCACTACATGTTAATAATGTTGAAATGCTTGAGAAGTTAAGCAAGAAAAATCCTATCTACAAGAAAAAAAAAAGAATCAGGGAAAGGCAACACAATGCAAGCAAATGTCAATAGAGATCATGAAAATGTTACGTTGTGGTCCATATTTCATTTCCCTCTCTCTGGGCATATATGGTTTTCTTCAGTGAACAATTGGAACTGGTTTGAGACAATTCTTTGCTGCAGAGAGCCATGTCCATCAGAATTGATCATCATGTAATACTGTTGTTGCCGTGTATGATGATCTCCTGATTCTGCTCGTTTCACTCAGCATCAGTTCATGCAAGTCTCTCCAGGCCTCTCTGAAATCGTCCTGCTGGTCGTTTCTTACACAGCAATAATATTCCATAACATTCATATACCATAATTTATTCAGCCACTCTCCAATTGATGAGCATCCCTTCAGTTTCCAGTTTCTAGCCACTACAAAAAGGGCTGCCACAAACATTCTTGCACATGTGGGGTCCTTTCCTTCCTCTAAGATCTCTTTGGGATATAGGCCCAGTAGAAACACTGCTGGGTCAAAGGGTATGCACAGTTTGACAACTTTTTGAGCATAGCTCCAAATTGCTCTCCAGAATGGTTGGATCCGTTCACGGTTCCACCAACAATGTATTAGTGTCCCAGTTTTCTCACATCCCCTCCAACATTCATCGTTATCTTTTCCTGTCATTTTAGCCAATCTGACAGGTGTGTAGTGGTATCTCAGAGTTGTCTTAATTTGCATTTCTCTGATCAATAGTGATTTGGAGCAACTTTTCATATGACTAGAGATGGTTTTAATTTCATCATCTGAAAATTGTCTGTTCATATCCCTTGACCACTTATCTATTGAAGAGTGGCTTGAATTCTTATATATATGAGACAATTCTCTATATATTTTAGAAATGAGGCCTTTATCAGAACCATTAAATATAAAGATTATTTCCCAATTTGATGCTTCCCTCCTAATCTTGTCTGCATTTGTTTTGTTTGTACAGAAACTTTTTAACTTAATGTAATCAAAATTATCTATCTGGTGTTCAATTAGGAGTTCCAGGTCTTCTTTGGACATAAATTTATTCCATCTCCACAGGTCTGAGAGATAAACTATATTACGTTCCTCTAACTTGCTTACAAAGTCCCTCTTTATATCTAGATCATGAACCCATTTAGATCTTATCTTGGTATGTGGTGTTAGGTATGAGTCAAGCCCTAATTTCTTCCACACAAGTTTCCAATTTTCCCAGCAGTTTTTGCTGAATAGTGAGTATTTATCCCAAAAGCTGGGGTCTTTGGGTTTATCGAATATTAGATTGTTAAGGTTATTACCTAGATAGTCCTGATATCCTATCCTGTGCCACTGATCCACTGCTCTATTTCTTAGCCAGTACCAAACGGTTTTGATGACCGCTGCTTTATAATATAGTTTTAGATCTGGTACAGCAAGGCCACCTTCATCTGCCTTTTTTTTCATTAAACCCCTTGAAATCCTTGACCTTTTGTTCTTCCAAATGAACTTTGCTACTATTTTTTCTAGATCTGTAAAATAATTTCTTGGGAGTTTGATTGGTATGGCACTAAATAAGTAGATTAGTTTGGGTGGTATTGTCATTTTTATTATGTTCACTCTGCCTACCCATGAGCATTTAATATTTTTCCAATTGATTAGGTCTGATTTTATTTGTGTGGAAAGCGTTTTGTAATTTAGTTCGTATAGTTTCTGACTTTTCCTTGGCAGATAGATTCCCAAATATTTTATCCTATCTTCTGCTATTTGGAATGGAATTTCTTTTTGTATCTCTTGCTGCTGAACTTTGTTGGTAACATAAAAATGCTGATGATTTATGTGGATTAATTTTGAATCCTGCCACTTTGCTAAAGTTGTGAATTGTTTCTAGTAGTTTTTTAGATGAGTCTGTAGGGTTCTCTAAGTATACCATCATGTCATCTGCAAAGAGTGATAATTTGGTTTCTTCATTACCTACTCTGATTCCTTTTATCTCTTTTTCTTCTCTTATTGCTAAAGCTAACATTTCTAATACAATATTAAATTGTAATGGTGACAGTGGGCAGCCTTGTTTCACTCCTGATCTTATTGGGAATGGTTTTAGTTTGTCTCCATTACATATGATGCTTGCTGATGGTTTTAAATAGATGCTACTGATCATTTTAAGGAAAAGCCCATTTATTCCTATACTCTCTAGTGTTTTTAGTAGGAAAGGGTGTTGGATTTTATCAAAGGCTTTTTCTGCATCTATTGAGATAATGATATGGTTTTTGTTAGTTTGGTTATTAATATAATTAATTATGCTGATAGTTTTCCTAATGTTGAACCAGCCCTGCATCCCTGGTATGAATCCTACTTGGTCATAGTGTACTATCCTGGGGATGACTTTCTGTAATCTCAATGCTAATATCTTATTTAAAATTTTTGCATCAATATTCATTAGGGAAATTGGTCTATAGTTTTCTTTCTCTGTTTTCACCCTACCTGGTTTAGCTATCAGCACCATATCAGTCTCATAGAAGGATTCTGGCAGTATACCTTCTGTCCCTATTTTCTCAAATAGTTTGTGTAGTATTGGAATTAATTGTTCTTTGAATGTTTGGTAGAATTCACATGTAAATCCATCTGGCCCTGGAGATTTTTTCTTAGGGAGTTGGTTAATAGCTTGTTCTATTTCTTTTTCTGATATGGGGCTATTTAAATAATTTATATCCTCTTCTGTTAACCTGGGCAATCTATATTTTTGTAGATATTCCTCCATTTCATTTAGATTATCAAACTTACTGGCATAAAGTTGGGCAAAGTAACTCCTAATTATTGCTCTGATTTCCTCTTCATTGGAGGAAAGTTCTCCCTTATCATTCTTGAGACTAACAATTTGATTTTCCTCTTTCCTTTTTCTTATCAAAGTAACTAAAGGCTTATCTATTTTGTTGGTTTTTTCATAAAACCAACTCTTAGTTTTATTTATTAACTCAATAGTTTTCTTGTTTTCAATTTTATTAATTTCTCCTTTTACTTTTAGAATTTCCAATTTGGTGTTTAATTGAGGGTTTTTAATTTGTTCTTTTTCTAGTTTTTCTTTTTTCTAGTTGTTCTTTTTTCTAGTTTTTTTTAATAATAAGCCCAATTCATTGATCTTTTCTTTCTCTATTTTATGCAAGTAAGCATCTAGAGATATAAAATTGCTCCTTATAACTGCTTTGGCCGTATTCCACAAATTTTGGTATGTTGTCTCCTTATTGTCATTCTCCTGGATGAAATTATTGATTGTCTCTATGGTTTGCTCTTTCACTCATTCATTCTTCAGGATTAGATTATTTAATTTCCAATTAACTTTTGGTTTATTTTCTCCTGGCCTTATATTGCATGTGATTTTTATTGCATCATGATCTGAAAAGGATGCATTTACTATTTCTGCCTTTCTGCATTTGATTTTGAGGTTTTTATGCTCTAACACATGGTCAATTTTTGTATAGGTTCCATGGACTGCTGAGAAAAAAGTAAACTCCCTACTGTCTCCATTCAACTTTCTCCATAGATCTATCATACCTAACTTTTCTAACAATTGGTTTATCTCCCTAGTTTCTTTCTTGTTTATTTTGTAGTTTGATTTATCTAATTCTGAGAGAACAGGGTTGAGATCCCCCACTAGTATCGTTTGGCTATTTCTTCTTGCATCTCTCTTAATTTCTCCCCTAGGAATTTGTGTGCTATTGCACTTGGTGCATATATATTTAGTATAGATATTGCTACATTATCTATGGTACCCTTTAATAAAATATAGTTTCCTTCCTTATCTCTTTTGATTAGATCTATCTTGGCTTTTACTTGATCTGAGATAAGGATTGCTACCCCTGCTTTTTTTTGTTCACCTGAAGCCTAATATTTTCTGCTCCAGCCGTTTACCTTCATCCTATATGTGTCACTATGTTTTAGATGTGTTTCTTGTAGACAACATATTGTGGGATTCTGGTTTTTAATCCAGTCTGCTATCTGCTTCCGCTTTATGGGAGAGTTCATCCCATTCACATTCACAGTTAGAATAACTAATTCTTTATTTCCTGCCATCTTATTTACCCGTTATGTTTTCCTCTTTCCTTTCCCCTTTCTCCCTTCCCCCCTCCTCAGTACTTTGCTTTTGATGACCCTCTCCCCCAAACAATACTCCACCCTTTAGATCCCTTCCCCCTGTTTTTACTCCTTTCCCCGATTCTTCTATTTTCCCTTCTATTAGTTTGTCCCCTACTTTTCCTCCTTTCCCTCCCACTTCCCTCTAGCAACAGACAAATTTCTATGTGAAATTAAATGTCTGATATACACTTTTAGAGCCCAACCTGATGAGAGTAAGATTTACACAATGCTCATCTCCCTCCCCTCTTTCTCTCAATTATATTAGGTTTTCTTTGCCTCTTCAAGTGATTTTACCTTGTTTTTACCTCCTTTTTTTTTTAGATCTTATTTTACCACTTTTTCCCTCTTTTCCCCAGTGTGACCTTTTCCCCTCTAGTTCTCTTTTTCTTATTATCAAAGTAACATCTAGTTAATTATACCCCCAAACTTTAAGTATCCCCCTAGTAAAAATAAAGTTCTCAAGAGTCCTTTCCTTTTTACCTTTTTATGCATCTCTTGAGTTCTGTGTTTGGGTGTCGAATTTTTTGTTCAGATCCGGTCGTTTCATTAGAAATAGGTGAAATTCACCTATATCATTGAATGACCATCTTCTTCCCTGAAGGATAATGCTCATTCTAGCTGGATAGGTTATTCTTGGTTGTAATCCAAGTTCCTTTGCCCTTCGGCATATCTGGTTCCAGGCCCTTCGATCCTTCAGTGTGGAGGCTGACAGATCCTGTGTGATTCTAATTATTGATCCTCGGTATTTGAATTGTTTCTTTCTAGCTGCTAGCAGAATCTGTTCCTTGGTGCTATAGTCCTGAAATTTAGCCACGATATTCCTTGGGGGTTTTAATTTTGGGGTCTCTTTCAGGAGGTGATCGGTGAATTCTTTCAATGGTGATTTTGCCCTTTGATTCTACAATCTCAGGGTAGCTTTCTTTCAGGATTTCCTAGAAGATAGTGTTTAGATTCTTTTTTTCATCATGGCTTTCAGGAAGTCTTATAATCCTTAAATTGTCTCTCCTAGATTTATTTTCCAAGTCAGTTGTTTTTCCTAGGAGATATTTCATATTTTCTTCTAATTTTTCATTTTTTTGTTTTTGTTTGACTGATTCTTGAAGTCTTATTGAGTCATTCATTTGCATTTGTTCAATTCTTATTTTTAAAGTGTTGTTTTCTTCAGTTACCTTTTTAAGCTCCTTTTGTAACTGGCCAATTTGTTCATTGCACTCTTTTTCCACTTCACTAATTTTATTTTTCAATAAATTGGTGTCTTTTTCATATCTCTTTTGCAGGGCATCATATCCTTCTTGCAAGATATTATATTGTTCTTGCACTGATTTCAGTTTATTTTCCCATTTATCCTCCAGCTCTCTTTGGAGGTTCTTTATGCAATCTTCCAGAAAGGCCTTTTGAAAAGGGGTCCAGTGATGGTCCTTGCTGATTTTCTCTGGAGTTTTGTCTAAAGGAACCTCTGGATCTGGGGTGATCATCTCTTCTTTCTCTTTATAAAAGCTGTCTATGGTGAGAGCTCTCTTTTGCTTCTTCATTTTTTTTTTAGACAGCATGGATATCTCTTTAAGGTAGGGAAAAAATGGCGGCTGAAAAAGCTTTGCCCTGAGGCACTTCGGCGAGTTGACTTAACGTGCTGGGCCGGTGGGGGCTAGGACTAAGTCCGAATTACTCCTTAAACAAGGCAAGTCTGCCAGAACACCTGCCCCCAATCAGGGCAGAGTGTCCCGAGTGCCTCAGATAAACTCCAGGTGTTTGGAATTTGGAGTTTGGAGTTTGGAGTTTGGAATTTCTGCCAGGATGAGCTGAGCTGAGTCCCACCCTCACTTCCGGCCTACACAGGAGTCATCTATTTATTTCTCTGGCCGAGTCTGACTAGCCTGATATAAACTTATCCAGAGAGCAGTGTCCAAATATTTCCTGATTCGTTGACTTGAAGATCAGTTCAGAGGCTGATTTTATTGTTGATTTGAGAGAAGATCGGAGGAGAGGCTGAAAGTCACCTGTTCACTCCGCCATCTTGGCTCAACCCCCCTTTTTTATTACTTCTACTACATTATAGAAATGCTTGTCTTATTTCATAAGTTGGAAAGGGAAGAAAAGTAAGAAAGAAAAAAAATCACATAAGAAGCTTAAAAGGTACACTATGCTTCCCTTCCCTCACCTTCCAAAGCTGCTTATATTTGCTGCCTTTGTTTCTTATTTTCTCTTAGGAGACACCACCAGACAGACATAGAAAGCACTTCTCCAAATAGTCCCATCCTTGATCCCCATTCATCTAGAATTTACAAAGATCACCCCTTACCAATATCTCCTGAGGAGAGGAAACTTTGCCTACTGAATGAGCATGGTCACCCACAGCTATTCTGGTAAGATGGAAGATCACAATTTTATTGCTTTTTGTTATTATTTTATTACATATTACTATCTTGTTACTGAATTCTAAAGACTACTTGATTTTACCAATTACCCTGCCACTATACTTTAGAAATTGCTGGGTATTGGCATTTTTCTTGTAGCAGAACTTTCCTATATATGTTGTCTCCACCAATTAGAAGTGAATTCTGATATCAGAGAGCATTTCATTTTTTGTTTTTTGTTTTTGTGTGTGTGTGTGTGTGTGTGTGTTTATCTTCCCAGAACTTAGCAGAGTGTTTGGCATATACTAAGAGCTTAATAAATGCATTTTTATCCCATTGCTAGGCACAGCTGGAGCTTATGCAATTATATACTAATTGTCCCTCTTTTTCTTCCTCACACTTTGCATGCCCTGCACCAGCAAGGCATTTTTAAATCGAGACTGAGACAAAAAAGCATGAAACAATCTTGCTTCATTCAGCACATCATCAAAAATTAAATGAGTGTATTAGTGGAATGTTTTCTAATAGTTTTTCTAGGCTGTCATATGATAGATGGTATGGAACAGTTGCTGAACTCTATTGTTTAACTTTCTTATAACCTTTAAGATGTTTGATGATAATTTTTTGATAATTAAAAATTTTGTTAATTTGTGAGTCATCTCAGTGATACAGATATATGTGTGCAAAGTAACATGAAAAAAAGAAGAAAAAAATTAAAAAATAAAGTAATATGCATTTATAGGATACCCTTCAACTAAAGAACTGAGTATATCTAATAAAGATACATATCCCTAGAAAGGGAGTGATATCTTAAGTTAGACCCCAAATTCCACTGATATAGGAAAATTCAAGTGAAGAAATTTCCTTTATCAAAGCCTATTGACATCTATTTTTCAACTTACAGTCTGAGTATTATGTGACACATTGACAAGTTAAATGACTTTCACAGGGTCACATAACCAATATTTGTCAGAAGTGACACTGGAACACCAATTTCTCTGATTCTGAGCCCAACTTTTCATCCACTCCTCCATGCTGAACTGGAACACATAATAGAGAGAGCCCTGATACAGGAACTAGAGGATTTGGGTTCAAATCCTAATCTTGATACATTCTGTATCTATGATCTTTATCAAGACATTTAACCTCTCTAAACTTCAATTTCCTCATCTGTAAAACAAATTGATTGTATTAAATCAGATGTTTTTAACCTTTCTGATAGACAGGTACCCCTTTGGCAGTCTGATGAAGTAAATGTTCTCCTCAGAATGATATTTCAAAATAGTCTGGTGAATATACTCCCTTATATCACCTTGGTTTTTGAGGAAAGTGGGCTCAGAATTGATTTCAAGTCAAATTACAATATTATGGCCAGATGAGTCTCATCCCAGTGAGAATGGTCTGGTTTTTTAATATTGCTACTCACTCTTTGGTCCTTAGATTATGATTCTGGTTTGTCTTTTAAACCCATTATGGACTTGATTCCTTGACTCCAGAGCTCACTCTTCTGATCATTTGGAACTAACAAATTATAAACTCTGATTGCTTTCATCTAAAATGAAAGAACAAATGGCAAGCCAAAGAATGGAAGCCAATATTCACCTAGCCATGAGTCAGTCTTAGAAAAGGAGATAGCTTGATGTCTTTTTCTTTACAATCCTACCATCTTCTATCAGATGCTGTAAGGTAAGAAAGAATCAACTGAAAAAAATGAAATAAAACAAAGAGCCTGGAAAAGTATAACTAGTAACTTTTGAAAACTCTTTTGCAGCTCTAGAACTAGAGCTTATCAAAGAGACTTTTATTCATCAAATATTTAGCAGACTAGAGCTAGTTGAATTATATCTGCACATATTCCAAACCTCTCCAAGTCACTTCCATTACACAACATTATGACTCTCTTGGAAGCCTACTCCTTATTCTCTTCCATTTGGTAACTACATTAAATAACTTTCTGTCATAAGTTTGCATGCTTATTAATATTAGACTCAATAGTCAGTCCCTTATTACATTTATTTATACATATGTATATATGCATATATGTATATATACTCTTTTGAAAATTAATAATTTAAAGAGAAGTTAAATTTTAATTTATAAAAGACAAGAGAGATGAAAAAAGATGAAAAAAGAATTTATTAAGTGCTTACTATATGTCAAGAACTATGCTAAGTGCTGAGGAAACAAATAGAATTGTCGAAGACCTCACATTTGTGTGTGGGGGGAGATGTATAATACAGTTTAGCTATAGGTCTGTTAGCTAAGGGTCCTTAGGGTAGAATTCAGGACAGATATCTTTGGGGTTTGGAGGATAAGGTGGCAGGGAAAATTATAATACCCAACAGATCTTACAGTCCAGTAGCAGGGCAAATGGGAAAGTCTCATGGAGTTAAAATGAGAAAAAAAGAAAAGATAAGAAGAATTAAAAATTAAAAAAAAAATCCCCAGAAATCAGGAACACAGGAGAGGAAGAAAAAAACCAGGAGAAAGGGAAAAGGAAAGCAAAAGGATGTAAAAAGGGGAAAAAAGGAAAGAAAGTATATGTGAATTTAAAAAAGAAATATGTAAAAAGATCTTATTTTCAGCAGTAGGAGTAGTGGTAGAAGAGGGGAAAGGATGTAAGGATTAAATAGTATTTTTGACTAGGTATTTACATGCTGAGGAGATCCAGGCCTCTCCAGGCATCCCTGTATTGCGAAGATGCCCGTTCTGGTTAACCTCTCGCAGAGGAAGAATTAATGGTCTGGTTCCACCTCTGGGCCACTCAAGGTCCTACCTAGAATTATTCTGGGGCTAGAAAAAAGACATTTTTGGCAACCTCATCTAGAAGCTATGTGCTTGTTATGGGTTTGAGTTGGCTGAAAAAGCTGTCTCTAGGGCACTCACAAAGAGACCTGGGTGAAAGGAGATGCTGGGAATATGGCCAAGAGCAGGCTTTATGAGATTCTAGTATATGACCCAGGATCTCTGCTATTTCAATTGATGGACTTTTATAGCAATCCAGGAGGTTGCTGGAGAGCCTGGTTTTTAAAGACCTCTGTTGGTGTTATTTTGACTGTATCCTATTGTAGTTTTTATTGTTGTCTGATGACCTATAAAATATATTAGGTATATGTATATATGTGTAGATAAGCTGATCCGTACACAAGCAAAGCCCCCTAAAGTAGAACATTTTATTATCCTTGACTGCTTTATAGCACTGTCTGGTATACTGTTAGTAGCACTATCCCCTTGTTCTTTCATGTCAAGGGATTTACTGAAGGAAGGCAAAATTGTTAATGACTAATATGTGATTTTTTAAAAAAGCTATACTTAATAATGATGTGAAGGCATTGCTGTCTTTAAATATTTTTTAAATCAGTTGTTTTTCTTGCTATACATAACCATATATTAAAAATCTATCATTATCATGATACTAAATCATTATAAGCCAAATATATGTAAATATAGTCATCCTTCAAGAGGATATCACTGGAGAAGTATTCCTTTTCTTTCTTTCCTCCAACCCTCAACACTTATCACCATGAAAACCAATATGGATTGTCAGAAAGAAGGAACAAGAGAGAATAGAAAGTACAGCATCCAAGTCTTGACACAAACTTCTATGTGGCTTAGGTAACTTTCTAAGTTACAGAGAAAGTGCCTTCATCTACATTGGTAATTTGTGGCTTCTCATCTTCACATTTCCTATATCAAGAAAATCATAAATCCAATTCTTATCTCTTTCTTAACATTATCATGTTATGCCACCCCCCAAAAAACAGATCAAAGGGGAAAGAAAACAGAAGGAAAAAAACCAAGCAAATAATATATCCTGTTTTCATGTTGATTCCCATTAGACTGAGCTCATTGATAACAAGAACTGGTTTTTTTTTTGTTTTTTTTTTAAATTTTATTTTATTTGCATAACATATGTGTGGGCAATTCTTCAACAATAACCCTTACATAGCTTTCCGTTACAAATTTTTCCCCCCAACTCCCCACCCCTCCCCTAGATGGCAGGATATCCACTACATGTTAATTATGTTAAAATATTAGCAAATCGAATATATGTATACATATTTCCAAACTTATCATTGTTGTGCAAGAAAAATCTTATCTACACAAACGATATATCAGATAAAGGAAACACAATGTAAGCAAACATCAATCAAGGAGTATGAGAATGTTATGTTGTGGTCCACATTTCGCATCCCTCTCTCTGGGTGTATATGGCTTTCTTCAGTGAACAATTGGAGGTGGTTTGAAACATTTCATTGTTGAAGAGAGCCATGTCCATCAGAATTGATCGTCATATAGTACTGTTGTTGCCGTGTATAATGATCTCCTGGTTCTGCTCATTTCACTCAGCATCAGTTCATGTAAGTCTCTCCAGGCCTCTCTGAAATCATCTTGCTGGTCATTTCTTACAGAACAATAATATTCCATAATATTCATATACCATAATTTATTCAGCCATTCTCCAATTGAAGGGCATCTATTCAATTTCCAGTTTCTAGCCACTACAAAAAGGGCTGCCACAAACATTCTTGCACATGTGGGGCCTTTTCCTTCCTTTATGATTTTTTTGGGATATAAGCCCAATAGAAATGCTGCTGGGTCAAAGGGTATGCACAGTTTGATAACTTTTTGAGGATAGCTCCAAATTGTTCTCCAGAATGGCTGTATCCGTTCACAGCTCCACCAACAATGCATCAGTGTCCCAGCCCTCCCACAACCCCTCCAACATTCATCATTAACTTTTCCCTGTCATTTTAGCCAATCTGACAGGTGTGAAGTGGTATCTCAGGGTTGTCTTGATTTGCATTTCTCTGATCAATAGTGATTTGGAGCACCTTTTCATATGACTATGAATAGTTTTAATTTCATCCTCTGAAAATTGTCTGTTCATATCCTTTGACCATTTATTGATTGGAGAATGGCTTGAATTTTTATAAATATGAGACAATTCTCTATATATTTTAGAGATGAGACCTTTATCAGAACCCTTAAATGTAAAGATGATTTCCCAATTTATTGCTTCCCTCCTAATCTTGTCTGCATTGATTTTGTTTGTACAAAAACTTTTTAACTTAATATAGTCAAAGTTATCTATCTGGTTTTCAATTAAGAGTTCCAGTTCAACAAGAACTGTTTTTAAAAAATCTTTTTATGTTTAGATACATATGCACATATGTATATTATATATATATATAAATATGCATTGACATGCACATAAACACATATATACACACATACTATACACACATACATATCTAGCATTTAGCATCCAGAATGCTTGACTTGTTGACAGTCTGATTATTTCTTTTCCTCCTATTAGGAAGAGGAGACAAGTAATTCTTGGTCACATAATTATTTTTTTTCCCTAGCAGATTGCCTTCTCTATCATCCTTACTCTCTCATTAATCTTCAATTTCTCTGTTAATTGGATACTTCCCTATTACCTACAAATATCTCCATATCTCTTCCACTCTCAAAAGCCCGTCATTTAATTCTTTTATCTTTTTAAGTGAATATCCTGTATTTCTTCTCCACTTTTATTAACCTCTTTGATATCTGCAATTGAGACTTTCACTTTTGTTTCTTTTATTCTTTTCTTAAATAGTAGTAAGACTAGAATTTTAGAATACCTTGAATGACTAACCTGCATTAATTGATGCTCTCTTCTCTCTTGGTTTTCATGAAGTTATTCTCTCTTGCTTCTCTTCCTACTGCTCTGTGGGCTTCTTTGCTAGTTTTTCACTCAGGTCATTGCCACTAATATAAGTGTCCCACAGGGTCCTGTCTTGGGTCTTTCTTTCTTTTCTCTTTATACCAGAGTAATAGAATCTCTATATCAATGGTTATAGAAATTTTGACATCCCAAATTGGATGTCATAAATTCAATATGCTTAAAAATTAACGGATTATCTTTTTCCTCCCAAAGATCTCTTGCCTCTTTACTTTCCTATTATTATTAAAGTCATCACAATTCTCCAATTCATCTTGACTTCAAATCTTTGATATCTTATGTTATCTCACTGGCCCCAAAATAGATCTGATGCAAAGTTTTGCCATTATACCTTTGTGACTTCCCTCAGATCCTAAGTGTTTGTGACTTTCTCTCCTCTGATACTACTGTCATTGTACTGCAGACCCTCATCACCTCATGTCTAGACTGTTGATTTCTCTGCCTCATATCTTTCCCCACCAATACATCTGCCACTATCAAATTGTTCTTCCTAAATAATTCAGAGGTCTAAATAATTATGCCACTTTCTCTTCTAATTAACTAAGGCACGACTGAATAAGTTATCATGAATACCTATCATGAATGAATGTGATAGAGTATTATTTAAGAAATTTAGGAAATAGATTATTTCAGAGACAAGAAAAGAATTATCTGAATTAATAGAGTGATATAAGTAGAACCAGAAGAAAAAATTCGCACTTTAACATTGATATAAAAATGAAAAAATTTGAATACTTTTATAAACTGATCAAGAAGGAAATGATTAAAACCAGGAGAACATTTTAAACAATAACAATACATTGTAAAGTCAAACAATTTTGAAATGTATAGGAACTATTCAATACAATGACTGATCATGATTCTAAAGGACTCATGATTAAATATACTATTCTCCTCTTGCCAAAGGTGACAGATGTATGGTGTAGAATGAGACATTTACATTTTGTAAATAGACAATTTACTTTATTCGATTGTGAGTATTCATTATAAATAATTTGGTTTTTTATTTCTTTTTTTAAATTGAATTGAGAATGAGATAGATATGTTCATTAAAAATAAAAATTGAGAGCTGCATATATATGTTCAATGTTGCATGCATTTTCAGATAAGGTTATTATTGAAAACTTTTCTTAGTTGTCTTATTTTGTTTCAAGAGATTTGTTAAGAAGTAGGGAGTAATCTGATGTGTTTATAATGTAAAAACAAAATACATCAATAAAACTTTAAAAAAAAAACCTACATGCAATGTATTCAACCTAGTATCAACCAAGTTCCAAGAACCTAGTCTAAAAAGACCCTTTCAAAGAGCCACTGAGACAGAAATGTTTATATTAGCCAGCACTTAAATAGTAATTGATGGGTCACAGCCAGAGGAAGTAAAGATCAGTCAGTATGGGAAGGGATATGACATTACTAAAATGTTTGGTCAAAAGTCAGGTCATAATCTTGTGTGACAGGCCAGATTTGAGGAAGCAGGCAACATTGAGACTCTGAGGAGGAGGTGAGTTTAGTGGTCTTTTGTTAAAGCTGGGGGCAGAATATCTCTGTAGAAGCATTGTCAGGAATTATGGCTTGGAGTGGGGGAGTTAATATTCAGAGGTTAAAACTAGATGGGAAGGCATAGTTATAAGTTTGGTAAGAATTCATGAGCCAAGGATACCCATTCAAAGACCCATGCTTTCGAAGAAAGAAATTCACAAAAAAATTTATTTGTACCAATATACTGAGAAAAAAATGCCTCTGAATCTGGGACATCCATGATCTGATCATTGTGAGAATATCAGGCAAGAGTGATGGGAGATCCAGGGAATAGTTTAGGATAAAAGAAAGGGAAGTAGGGAAAGTTGAACTCAGCAATGGTTTAGGACTTAGACACAGAATGATTGCTCAACAAAAAAAAAAGTCTCTGGGTACTAAGAGATTGAATAGAAAGGGCAGGACTCTGAGACACTGAATTGTAAGTATAAGAGGAACTAAAGAAATACTATGATGCTGTGGCAACTACTTTTGAAACAGGGACTTATTACATTTTTCTTGTTTGGGACAGACCTTTAACAATTTTTGCACCTGGGGCTAACCCTGGGGAGAAAGACCACCATAGAATGAGATGAAGTTTTTATCCTACTTGGGGAGAGGCATTGTTAACTGGGGCATCAGGAGGTTACTATATCCCTTAAGTAGAAAAAACATCAGGGCTTATGCTGTTTTTAGTACTATTGAGGATTGGGTGAGTAGAGTAGGAAACATGCTCCTAAAAAGTATTATCATAAATGTTTGTTCTAGGACAAAACCATTTGCCGCTCTGGTTGTGGCTTTGGAAATAGGCTTAGCAGGCTTTCATCCACAAGTATGAGTTTTTTTAGTGGCAGATAAGTGGCAAAAACAATAGCATGCAGAGTCTACCATGCAGGAAGACATGAGTTCAAATACAACTTCATAATTTACCAACTGTGTGACCTTGAAAAGTCAGTCAATCTTTATTTGCCTCAATTTTCTCATCTGCAAAATAGGGATAGCAGCAGTAACTACCTTTCAGGATTGTTGTGAGAATAAAATGAGATAATATTGGCAAAATGCTTTGCAAGTCTTTAAGAGCTACAGAAACACTAGCTGTTATAATTATTGCTACTATTACGTTTATCTAATAAAAAATAGTATAGGAATAAAGAGGAGAGTAATTTTTAATAGACTCTCTCTTTGACTGTTTTCACCTTTGTAACTGAAACTCAGAATTCCCAAGCTCTTTCATATTATTGAGGACCCATTATCAGTCTGAGGCTGTACTTTCATGAGCAATTTGTTAGTCTTGTTTTAAGTGAAATGACCAGTTAGGACAGCCAAACATCTGGTTTTAGTTTTGTTTGTTCTTAAAAGAACTGATCTATTGCTTGAAAAAAGAAGCAGGTAAATCCACTATAAACAGTAGAAATGGTTTCTTTATGAATTGAACTGGACAGAACTCAGAGAAATGTGTGGAAGTTATCAAAAAGGAATGAGTTGTCTCAGGAGGCAGTGAGCTCCCCATCACTGGAGATCTTCAAGTAAAGGCTGAATGACTATTTCTCAATCATAAAAAGAAGAGTTTTTGAGGTTTTTGTTGTTGTTGTTGTTGTTGTTGCTGTTGTTCTGAGGCAGGTTAAACTAAATGGCTTCTAAGTGTCCTTTTACTCTTAGATTTTGTGACTTTGCTATACCTTATTATGTTTGTTATTCGTTCTCTTCCCCTAAAAGGAAATTTCCTACCTCATAAACACTGATCCCATTTCTGTGTATTTAGTTTATTTATTTAAATTCAAAAAATATCTACTGTGTTCTTTCTTTAAAAAATTGTGAGGGAAAGAAGTTCAAAGGGTGCATATGATGATAAGGTAAAACAGAGTCCCTCTACAAATAGAGATTATAATCTGTTGGAGTTGGGCACATCTTTAAAATAACTCAAGGAGTCCCTAGAATTAGGATCTCTATGTGACACACATGTATATAGCACTCAATGTTTGCAAAAATTTTCTTTATAAGTGTCATGAGGGGGGCAGCTAGGTGGTGCAGTGGATAGAGCACCAGCCCTGAAGTCAGGAGGACCTGAGTTCAAATCTGGTCTCAAACATTTAACATTCCCTAGCTGTGTGACCCTGGGCAAGTCACTTAACCCCAATTGCCTCAGCAAAAAGCAAAAAGAAAAAAAAGAATAAAAAAGAAAAAATTGTCACAAGATAGGCAGAAAAAGCTTTTTATATTCCTATTTTGTAGATGATAAAAAAAATGAAGTGATTGGGCTCTGAGCATCCAACTAGTACATACCTCTAGGCACTTTTTTTTAAAACAGAACATATTATTGAGGCGCTTATGTTAAGAATGAGCAAATAACTTAGTATTCAGAAGTATTAAAGTGATTTTACTCCTGTCTTTAGATGGATGAACCAGGCCCTTTCTTCATTGCTTACCTTACACATGGCTTCCATTTCATAGCCATGGTCCCTTTTATCTAAAGTGCAAAATATCACATAGAAATTTCATTAGAGAAGTACAAATATAACCCATATCAAAGCACATTGGTTTAGACTCTCTCCTTACTGGTGGAAACCAGTGCCGCAAGTCTTCATGAAGAGCTGGTGAGAGCAAGAAAGATCTCTTCAATTTGCTTTGAGTTCCCTCACTTTCTTGTCTATCTTAAGTATCCTCAAGTTCTTCATGCTTTGGGCACTGCAGTCATTTCAGACTCTTCTGGTCTCTCACTTCCAGAGAGAAGACAAATTTTACTTCAGGCTGCTGAAGGAAATTACATTGGCAAGAACTTGGCATGAGAGGAATAAGTGGTCTACATAATTTCTCCATCCCTAGCTTGTTATACTAGAAATTTCAAGAAATTTTCCTTTGGGTAAGATATAGGATTTTCTTGGTTGAATTGAATTACCTTGCTTCCAATATTGTCTTGTATATATTCTAGTGTGTATATTTAATCTGATTTTTGCTTTGCTCTGCATTTGGATAAATGGCTTTCTTTGGCTACCTATTATGTTTGTTTATTGTGGAAATGGAATTTGATGGGGAGTTAAATCTTGGCTAGAAAACTTGACACCTTGCCCTCTCTGATTAATGAATATTAATCAGGAGTCAGAAGGTAGGGATGGGAAGGTGGAATAGAATTTGGAATTCAAACCTTTTTTTAATGTTAAAAATTGTTTTAAGATGTAACTGGGAAAAATATATAATTTCAGCCCTGAAGTCAGGAGGACCTGAGTTCAAATATGGTCTCAGATACTTCCTAGCTGTGTGATCCTGGGCAAGTCACTTAACCCCAATTGCCTCAGCAAAAAGCAAATGTATATATAATTTTTTAAAAAGAAGTTAGCATGAATCTAAAAGCCATATCCTGTAGACTAATAATATTTAAGAGGACAGATATACTTCTAACCTGGTACCTCTTTTCTCTGAGGAGAGCAAAGTGATCAAGTTTCAGTCCCCAAACTCTTGTCTCCCTTCTTGGCAGAAATTAAAATATCCTTTGGAGAAAGGTGGGTGGGGGATAGAAGAAAGATGTCTATTTTGTCTCCCTTTCAATTACACAATGATACCTTCATGCTGCATGTGTGGGGGGGATTCAATTCCTTGTTATTCAAAGTACATGAAAGGTCACTTGAGAGAATCAAGCAAGATTTCTTGGAGGAGGTAACTTTTGCTTTGGATTTTGAAGAATAACAAGGGACTAACCAATGAACTTCATATAGTGCCTGTGGCACTTGGGCACTAAGTAGGCACTTAATAAGTGCTTATTGCTTTCCTTCTTTATTAGCATATGCTGCCAATCAGAAAGAATCCTCTTCATCACTTGGTAAACAGATTGTAGCCAGTTATAGAATATCTACACCTGCTCCAAATCCACATGGGAATTGAATCAGCTGAGTGATTTTACATATGTTTATAAAGACTGAGTTCTTTGGCCGGTTCTCCATTTTGGAAAAAGAAAAAATTGGTTTTGGTTTTGATTTGGTTTTGGGAGAAGTAGTGGCAGTCAAGGTAAAGACATCCCTGTGTGTGGGAAAGCTAGTCCAATTTTTTCCATCATGTCCAGAAGTGTATAATCAATGTGCCCTTCTGGGGTGTAAAAGAGCAAATCTACTTCTTAGATTCTCTCCTTCAGTCTGGTTTATGTCTGTGAGGGGGAGAATGGTTTTCCATGACAGTATGGGAGGACTGTTGAATTTTTGTTGAGGATGAATTCATTTAACACTCAGAAATTTACCTTTGAAAGATAAAATACTTTGGAAGGAATCATAGCATAGTTCTGTTTATTTTTAATGTGTTTCTTCATTTCCTGCAAATAAAGCCTTATAAAAAAATTAAAGAGGAAAGCTGTATTTCTCTAAGGATTTAGCTCATTACTACTTTGCATTGACCTGATGGTATTCAGCTATGGAGATCTGGCACTTATCATAGATGCTTGCCCAAGTTACAAAAGCTGTGAAATGGAAGCCATGTGTGAGCTAAGCAGTGAAGGGAGGGCTAGATTCATCCATCTAAAGACAGTCAATCTTTTCAGAAGTAAAATAACTTTAATACTTCTGAAAACTAAGTTATTTGATAATTCTTAACATAAAAGACTTAGTAATATAATCTGTTCTCAGAAAAATGTGCCTTAAAGCATGTACTAGTTATGTGCTCAGAGCCCAATCACTTCATTTCTTAGTTTTATCATCTATAAAATGGAGATAGTAAAAACTTGTTCTTCCTGCTTCATGAAACTGCTGTAAAGAAAATTTGTTGCAAACATTAAATGCTATATAAGTTTGTGTCACATAGATTATTCTAGGGACTCCTTGACTTAATCTTAAAGGTGTGCTTGACTATCTTAATCACAAAGGTGTGCTTGACTGTCTTAATCACCTCCAAGAGTGTATACAGGATGATGGAAAAGAAGAACTTAGAATTCGAGAGTAAAACCAGGTATCTTATTGTTTACTGCACATGTATATTTATACTTTGATTGACTCTCTAATATTTCTTCTTAAAACTTTCTTGCTTTTAGGAGTAAACAATGAAATTCACCTTTTTTTTTCAAATGAAAGGAGCACAAAGACCTGCCATATTTAGAAGTTCAAAGGAGATCTGAAAATCCAAAAATAAAACAAACCATATAAGAAGGATCATGATTTGAAGCTCAAAATATTTATCATCAATCAATCAACAGGTATTTATCAGGTACCGACTATGACCCAGACTCTGTGCCAGGCTTGGAGATACAAGTACAAAGAATCATGCAATTTTTATTCTCAAGGACTTTATATGGGAGATACCAAGTGTATGCACACACACACACACACACACATATGTGTGTGTTTATGTATGCAAAAGAGATATATGCAGAATAAATACAATAGTTAAATATAACATAGTTAGGGAGGATATTAGTTGTAAGAGGCATTAGGATGGCATCTTCATAAAGAATATAATGCTTTTAATTCCTTCTGGAAGGAAAGATTGATTCCAAAAGGCAAAGATGAGTAAGGAATACATCACAGGCATGAAAGATAACTAATGTAAAGCCAGAAAGAGAGGGGATAAAATGTTTTGCATGAGTAATGGAAAGAAAGACATTTTGGTTAGACAGCATTCTAAGGGAAAGAGAATAATTTACAATGTGGCTGAAAGAAAAGTTTGTTAAAGTGCTTCAAAAGCAAAACAGAGAAATTTATATTCTACCCTCGAAGCAATAGGCAGTCACTGGATCTTTTTGAGTACTGGGTAAAGTGGCCAGATCTTTACTTAAGGAAAATCACTTTGGCAAAGTCAAGTAGGGAGGGCCTTGAGACGGGGGAAACAATTATGAGTCTGTTAAAACAGTCCAAGTGAGAAGCAAAAAGAGCCTGAAATAATTCAGTAGCTCTGTGAGTAGAGAGAAGGGATCAGAAATAAGAAATACTCTGAAAATGTAGGAGAAATGACAAGATCTAACAATTTATTATATATGTAGGAGAAGAGAGAGTGAGAAGTTGAGGAAAATATCTAGATTACAAATCTGGAAAACTATAATAGTGTAGACTTCAACACAAACAGGCAAATTTGGAAAGGAAGCAGATTTTTTTTTGGGGGGGAGAAATATAGTTTTGTTTTGGACAAGATGAGTTTGAACTATCTCTGGCAAATCCAGTTTGATATGTTCAATAGGTAACTGATAAAGTAGGACTATATCTCAGAGGAGGGTTATATTGGATATGCTGATCTGTAAGTCATTTATGTAAAGAGGATAATTAAACCCATGAAAACTGATGGGGTTAAGAAGCAAGTATTGAGATAGAAATGCCAGGACCAGAACAGAGATCTGTACACAATATTCATCAACCAAACAAGATCTTTTGATATTGTCAGTCTTGAGGACTTGTAGAAGATCAAGGCAAAATTTGGTTGTCTTGAGAAGTTCATTATTATATACCAGTGTCATTGACAACGTGCTTACATGGGTTCTAAATAATGGACAGTACTTGTGCTTTCCCAGTCACTAATGGAGTGAAGTAGAGCTGTACACATGCTCCTGTGGTTTTTAGCATACTTCCAGTGATGTTGGTAGACATCTTCAATGAGAACATAAATTGCACCAAGTTCAGCTACCATACCGGCAGTAAATTATTTAACTTGAAAAGGATACAAGCCAAGACTAAAGTGATGAGTGAGTTGGTGCTCTATTTTTTGTTCACAGATGATTATGAACAGTTTCTGACACTGAGAAACAAGTATGGATCAATTCTTTGCTGCTTGTGCTAATTTTGGCCTAGCAATAAACATTAAGAAAACACAGGTTCTCCACCAGCTAGTACCACACCATCCACTCATGGAACCATAAGTTTGACCAAATCAAGAATGCTGTGGATAAATTCACTTACCTTTGGCAGTATACTTTCCAGGTATGTACATATAAATTATGAGATTGCTGTACATGTTGCCAGTGCTAACTCAGTGTTTGAGAGATTCAAAAAGAAAGTATGGGAGAGAAGAGGTATTATTAGACTGCCTATCAAACTGAAGGTCTACAAAGCCAGTATGCTGATTTCATGTTATGTGCCTGAGAAACTTGAACAATATGCCAGCACCATCCCAGGAAATGCAACTGCTTTGATTTGAATTGTTTTAGGAAGATTCTGAAGATCACCTGGTAAGATAAAGTACCAGACACTGAAGTCTTTTCTTGATCTGAATCGTCAAGCATTTAAATTGCTGCAAAGAGCACAACTTCCATAGGCCAACTAAGTTGTTTGAATGCCAAATGTACACTTCCCTAAAAGACTATCTAATGAGTAAGGGTGCTCATGTGGCAATCAGAAGAAGTAATACAAAGATAGTTTCAACATTTCTCTGAAGAACTTTGTTATGGTATATTAGTTGGATCATATCTAGATTATGATTGGTTTGAGACCTGTAGCATAGGAAGGACATTGGGCAAATGGAGTGAATTAAATCAGAATACTGAGAGGACTAAGAAATCTACCAAATAAGGACATTGGGATTTTTAGCAAAGAGAATAAAATGAGGGGTTTTGGGTGATATGATAATTATCTTTAATTTTCCTGTTCAAGTGTTGCATTTTCTTTGTCTTTAAGGATAGAAGGACAGAAGAATTCTATCCTTAATTTTTCTACTTGCTTCCTCCACAGAAAAGATAGAAGAGAATCCTCTGAGAAAACAATATGTAGGAGCAGCTGGGTGGTGCAGTGGATAGAGCACCAACCTTGAAGTCAGAAGGACCTG
This sequence comes from Myrmecobius fasciatus, assembly GCA_023553655.1. NCBI lineage: Eukaryota > Metazoa > Chordata > Mammalia > Dasyuromorphia > Myrmecobiidae > Myrmecobius > Myrmecobius fasciatus. The sequence continues at coordinate 79,076 of JAJPUD010001528.1, read as the reverse complement.
AGTTCAAATATGATCTCAGACACTTAACATTCCCTAGCTGTGTGACCCTGGGCAAGTCACTTAACCTCAATTGCCAAAGCAAAAAAAAAAAAAAGGGGGGGGGAGGAAACAATGTGTAGAAGTTTTTTAAAAAGGCCAATTTCAACTGAATGTAAGGAAAAATTTCCCAACAATTAATACTATTTTAAAATGGAAATGGATTGCTGTGTTAAGTAGTAGTTCCTCTCTTTCTCTCTCTCTCTCTCTCTCTCTTTTTTTTTTTTTTTTGAAGGTTTTTTAGTGGAGACTAGATCATCCTTTGATCTATAGGGGATTGCTGTTTAGGTAAAGTTTAGACAAAATAATCTCTTAGGTTACTTTTAACTTTAAAACCTGCCAATTTTTGCTCAATTGGCAGAGTCTTTGAGTATGAAAGGTCACCTTCACATTGCAGTAAGGTATGGAGTATGGTTTTAGTGGAAGTTCCTTAAATGAATCTTTATAATCTTCCATCAGTCTTAAACTAGACCACACTTCAATCATAGAACATGGACTTGGAGACACAGATACACACACACATGCACACACATTAATATATGTGCTTATATCTTTCCATTGAACAAGAATGCAAATGACATGACAAATCCAATTATCATTTATTAGAAATGAGAGAAATATTAAATACACATATTTTTAAAGTATTAATGATTTTCTTCAATCAGATTAAAGATGAGGTGTTGACCTAGCAATAATTATACTTAGATCAATTGAAGATTCTAATATGAAAAAAGTTTTTTTTATATGACTGAAGGATTTTTTTTTTTTTTTGAGAGAGAAGAGCTTTGGATTGAAGGATCATTGATTTAGAGCTACAAGGAACTTAAACTGACATACAGTTCAAACCCTAACTCCTTCCCCAACTTTACAGATGTAGAAACTATGTAACCAAGAATATTGTACTATTTGAAAGGACATGCCATTCTAGAACCTAGGGAATATGTGATAATAGATCACACCAAGAAAAGTTAGTGTTTAGGTAACATAGTAGAAGTAAATGTTAAAATGTGCTAGAAGATTGATTACATTGTATTACATTTTGTCATACATGCTTCAGTCTGTCATAAAAAAATTTGTGTCCCCTTAGAAAATATATTGTATTAAAAAAGACCTATGTTAAAAGTTAAAAGTTTCACATTGATGACCAATTTGCAATTTATAAACGTAATAGCTATAAATGTATAGATGGTACTGCTAAGCAAAGAAACTAAATAGAAAATAAAAAGCAGATTTTAAAAATGAAGTAATTACATGTTCTGATTTAGAGATTAAAACAAATTCTTGTTTGATGAAGCCACAGAAAGGTGACATTAATAAATAAATGTCATATGACCAAGAGATTTATCCTCCAACAAAGAGGATTATGATATATTTAACTAATTAACATTCCCTATTCAAATATCTTCAGTATCTTACTAATAACTCCAGGATAGACTGTGAGAAATCTTATTATTTAAGCCTCTCTCCATCCCAATCCAACTCAAATCTATTTTTCTTTTCTTTTCTTTTTTTTTGCTTTTTGCTGAGGCAATTGAGGTTAAGTGACTTGCCCAGGGTCACACAGCTAGGGAATATTAAGTATCTGAGACCAGATTTGAAGTCAGGTCCTCCTGACTTCAGGGCTGGTGCTCTATCCCTTGTGCCACTTAGCTGTCCCTCAAATCTATCTTTCAATCCTCATTTTATATTGATCTGCTTTCTTTAGTCTTTTAGCTAAAAAGAACTACAGCATGCTCCTTATGTACCAAGTCCTACTTTTTTCTGTGTATTTGTGCTAATTACTTTTCTTCTCATACCTGGACTATACTTGCTCCTCAACCCTGCCCTAAATAAGTTTTAGCTTTCTTCTAGGCTCAATCCTTTTATCCCTTCTTTTCAAAGGCTTCCTTGATTCCCTTAGGTATTAATGATTTTCCTTCCTGATACTACTTTCTATTTATTTATATGCTTGCATTTTACATTCCCTTCTCTCCTTCTTCACTCCCTCCACATCCCAAGACGTAAGTTGCTAGAAGACAAGCATAATTTCATTTTTGTCTTTGTGTTCCCAGATCCTATCATAATACCTTGCACACAAAAGCTACTTAATAAAAGATTTGTTGGATTAAATTAATATTTAAAAGTTTAATAGTAATTTTGAATTTTTTAAATAAAGTTAAGAGAAGTTGGTATGCATTCAAGCATTCTAATGATGTGGACAAACCTTTAAGGTAAAGTATGGTAAATTCAAACAACTGGTTGTTTTGGAAACAACTGATTGAATTACATTGGTATAAATGAAACAATTCATTCAATTCACTGATAACTCATTATTTAAAAAACTGGTTATATGACCTGCAAATCACACTTTGGTTATTCAGTCCTATTGTGTTGTTTACATGTAGACTAGGACTATTTCTGGAAAATAGTCTCTTTTTTGTTTGTTTACACTAAAAACCACAAGTTCCTTCCTTTATTTATTTTACCCAGGTTACAAAATTCCTTTCACATTCTCACCTTTCTTCTTATACAGATTCATCCCTTTCTTTCTCCTCCTATCCATTTCTAGAATTGCAGAATTCTGTACAATTTAAGGCATGTGGAAACATTAAAAAGCTGATTATACCCCAAATGTTAAAGACCATGGCTTCCAATATGGGAAAAATTAGAATTTTCCTGCTTTGGACAGAGGCATTTATCAATCAAAGAGTAAACATAGATGCTGTGATGTATTAACATTGGGAACTTTATCTGTAAGTGATGGACTAATGGAACTGAGGATTGGATGTTGGCATTTGTGTTTTTATTGAAGGGAAAGATTGATATCTTAATTACCAATCTAATGACCTTTTTCTAAGCCCCCATCCTTCTCAATCTCTCGGCAACCTTTGACATTGTTGATTACCCTTTTTTGATTGATATTCTCTTCTCTTTAGGGTTTTGTGACACCACTCTCTCTGGTTTCTCCTAATCTGACTGCTCCTTTGAAGGATTCATAGCTAAATCTTGGTGATCTTATCAGCTCCCAAGGACTTGATTATCTTATCTATGCTGATCTATTTATCCTCAAATCTATTTATCCTGTTCCTATCTTGCCTGATACATCTCTACCTGCCTATTATATAATTCAAATTGGATGTCCCATGGATATTTTAAATATCCAAATATTTGGATATTTTAACATATCCAAAGATGAACTCATCTTCTCCCACCTCCAAAGCCCCCTTCCTTCTGAACTCCCATATTTCTATCAATATCTATCATTTTCCATATTTCCCATGTTCACAATCAAGGTTTCATACTTTATTCCTCACTTTCACCCACTATGACCAATTTGTTGCCAAGGTCTGTGATTTCATTTTTGTAGCATATCCTGAACACATTCTTCTCTCTTCTCTCACAGTGTTAATCCCCCTCACCCCCAAGCTTGAACTATTGCAATGGCCTGTTAGTTGGGGTCTGCCATAAATCTCTCTCCACTCCAATCCAACTTTCATTTAGTGTTCAAAGCTATCTTCCCAATATCCCTGATTATAGACTGATTATGTGAATCCCCTCCTTGCTCTATTTTAATAGATTCAAGTTATTGTTTAGTTGTTTTTCAATCCTATCTGGCTCTTTGTGGCTCCATTTGGGGTTTTCTTGACAAACATAGTAGAATGGTTTGCCTTTCCTTCTCCAGCTCATTTTACAGATAAGAAAACTGAGACAAATAGGATTAAGTGACTTGTCTGGGGAATTTGAATTTAGGTCTACCTACTTTAGGCCTGGAATTCTATCCATTGTGCCACCTAGCTGCCCCTCATCAACATAGAGATGGTAGTTAAATCCATGGGAACTGATAAGATCCCAAAGTAAAGTAGTATAGAGGGAGAAAAGAAAAAAGCCCAAGATAGAACTCTGTTTAAAAAATATATAGTAAAAAGGTGTAATCTGGATGAGGATCCATCATAGGAGACTGAAAAGGATTGGTCTGATAGAAGAACCAGGGAAGAATGAGGTCCCAAACCCTGGACAGAAGAGAATGTCAAGAAGATTGTGAATAAAAGTTAAAGGCTTCAGAGAAGTCCAGAAAAATTAGAAGTGATAAAAGGCCATTGGACTTGATAACTAAGAGAGGTTTTTTTGAGGATGGGGGACATAGGCATATTTATAGGCAGTAGAGAGAGTCAGATGGGAAGAACTTGAAAGTAAGTGAAAGAGAGTGAGGATGATAGAGAGGGGTATCTTTTGGAGGAAATGTTAGGGAATAGGACTACTTGTGCAAATAGAGGAGCTCAGTAGGTTGGAGGAGGTAATTGACAAACAGTACAGAGTTATATAAGATGAGGAAGGGGGAAGAAGAGAGAACTCAAGGCCAAAGGTCTCCATTGTTTTTTTCTGTGAATATGAAGAGAAGTTGTTGGAATGTGCTAGTAAGAAAATTCCATAATTATTTTGATTGGGCTCACTACAAATTTATGTTATAAATAACTGAATCCTCACTGTGCTGGATCATCCTTCCTTATGAATTCACCGTCTCACTCTCCACCAATGGCTCTTGAAAACCTTTTCATCTCTTCTCAAACTTCTCAAGTCTCCTGCTCCCCCACTCTCTCAGCTGAAAACTCTGCCTCATATTTCAGAGAAAAAAATGGAGGCTTTGTATGCTTTAGCTTTAGCTCAAAAACTTACAATTCTTTCTTGACTTCAGGCTTTCCTTTGCCTATCTTTCTTTTTTTTCTCCTCTCATCTTCTCCTCACTCCTTTGTTTCTTTATCTGTAAAATAAGACTTTTGCATTAGTGCTTTCCAGTTTTAAATGCTATATATAATCTTTCTATATCTCTTTCTCTTTTATAATCACAAGTTATTCATGTTCACCGTGGAGGAGAAATGAAGCTTGATTCCCCATCCAATGTGTATTCGATCAGTATACCAGGTAGAAACCAGAAACCAAATGAGGAAAATTTTAGAGTAACAAAAAAAAGTCAAGAAAAAAACATAGTAGCATCATTTCCCACCTCAATATACATGTGGTTATGATTTTTCATATACTAACATATTTGAGGAAAGGAATGCATCTTGAGATTACTGAGTTAAAAAGCAAACAGGTTGTGCAGGACATAGGGTACTGAAATTCTAGTTAGAACTAAGATAAAATTTAATCTTAGATACTTCCTTGCTGGGTAAGTAGCTATCTGCCAAAGTTTCCTCATTCTTGAAATGAGAGTAATAATAATAGCATTTGCCTCTGAGGAGTATCAAGAAGGTAAAATGTGAAATTATTTATAAACTGTTTTGCAAACTTTAAAGCACATGGAATAAGTGCTAGTTATTATCATTATCTTCAGGAAACCCATACTTTCAAATTAACATGGATTCACATCACATATGGAAAAAGCATCACCTGCTTATGTATTTTACATCTTCACTCCTTAGTAACTAACTGTACCTTACTGCTTATTACCAGTATCTCTCATAGCACCTTGACATTGTTTGAGAGTTCTCTGGATACTGCTACTTCATTCTTTTTGAATAATAAGAACAATAAGAACAATAATAATATTGATATGAAGCTTATTACATATTAGATGTTCTAGTAAGTACTTTACAATTATTACTTCATTTGATCCCTACAACAACTCTGGGAGGTAGGTATTATTATCTCTATTTTATAGGTGAAGTAATCTGAGATTAAGTGATTTGCCCAGAGTCACACAATTTGTAAGTATAAGGCCCTATTTGAATTCAGGTTTTTCTGACTCCAGGCCCCCTGGTTCTATCCTCTGTACCACCTCGATGCTCCTCTAGCTATCAATCTACTAAAACTTTCGGCTCTAGTTCCCTACTTCCATCCTCTGTACCCATTGATTCTCCAACATGTTCTTGATGTCTCCTGATGAAGCTCTGCCTTCTCTTCAATGATGCTTTTATTGCCGTTGTTACTGTTTCAAGCAAAGGGAGACTACTTGAGTCACTTTTCTTGAAACTAATAGAGACATTTTCAATTCTGTTCTCAATTTTGCTCACAATGCAATGCTATTTTTTTGTTATTGGGTTGGTGGTTTTTTGTTTGTTTGTTTGTTTGTTTTAGTTACCATGTTAAATGGAAGATTGCTCCAGCTCATGCTTTTAGATGGACTAAGATGACTAAATTCCATTCATCTGTTCTTGAAGTTTTAAATGTAGTGTCACCCTAATCCCAAACAATGATTGGTTTACTGAGTTTTTCACTTTTTAGCTGGTTTTATTGGTTGCTAAGTAAACAAAGCCTAACAGGTTGGTTTTCTGTGTTTTGTCCATGATTCAAATATTGCCTGATATTGAGAACTTGACCTTTTTGTGTTTTTTTACTTATAATTATGTTGGTGTCCTTTATAAGAAAGATGTCACTTAGGTATTAGGTATTACTTAAGGCAGAAAATACCATATAAAATACTTTATTTTTGTAAAAAAAATCTAATGAAGTGTCTTGTAGTGACTCAGCAACATTAATTATAGACTTTTTGGAGGTTCTCTATTGCTTCAGAAACTATAAACCATCAAAGATAGGGTCCTTGACCTAAAGAACTTAAGTTTTAAGTTACTGATAAACAAAATTAAGATAAGAGTCAAATACTAAGTCCGTCTACTGAGTACCATCAGCTCCAGAAAATTGTTTGAAAGCAGTGGGATTTTATTTCCACCCCCCACCCCATCTCATCCTCACTCCCACCCCTACCCCTTTTTCAGGGACAAATAGAGTTGGCTATTAACTCTAAACTAGAAAACACAGGTAACAGAAAGCTAAAAAAGGACTGAACTTGAAATGAGTATTTGTATTCGTCTTTCTTCAGCAATTTCTCATGGAAAATTGAAAAGAAAGAACCCCATATGCACTAATCTCAATTTATCTGGGTTTTGATTAATCATTACCTAAGAAAGATGACTGGTGCAAGTTTCTGATACAATTCAATTCAATTCAGCAAACATTCATTTAGCTCTTACAATGTTCTGGGCAGTGTCTGGTCCTGAGAATCCAAAGACAACAGTAAAACAATCCCTGTCTTCAAGGAGCTCACAGTCTACTGATGGCAGACAAAAGATGCCAAGATAAGTAGGTAAAAGATATATACAAAGTAAATAAAAAATTCTCTGGGTATTTAGAATAAAACCTCAAACTGAGCAAATCAGGAAAATGTGTTTTGTGGAGGCTGGGCTTGGTTGAGCTTGGAAAAGAGCTAGGGACTTCAGAAGCAGGAGTAAAAATCATTCTTGAGAGAGTAGATAATTTATGCTAAGGTGTGCAGCCAGAAAATGGAACATTATTACTAGAAATGACAAGTAGATTAGTTTAGCTGAAGCATAATAATTCAGGATGAAATATACAGGATTTTAGGGGTTTGAGCATGGCATGCATTACCAGAACATAGAATTTAGAACTAGAAAGATTAGACATCATCTAGTCTAATCCCATTTTTTGACAGTTGAAGAAACTGAGAACCTTGAGTGCTGCTTCTAAGTTATCTTTATAGACAAGAGCCACATTTTTTTTTTCCTAAAATGAGCACATCAGAGTATCATTTTTTCATTCAAATATGAAAAAATGTAAATGCTTTTAATTAGATTTTTTTTTTATCAATTGCTTTCTTTTTCAGAATAGTCTGATTTTGAGTCCTTGATATTAGGGAAGGAAGTAAAATGCAGGGAAACCTCTAAGAGAACTTTGATTTTAATAGTTTAAAGTTATTGTATTAAGGTTTGTTTTTCCCCTCCCTCTGGGATGTAAATGCTTATCATTCTACCATCTCCAAAAGCATAGGTATATTTTATTTTTAAGAATCTTTAATAAATACTCCATGATTTGTGTTATATTTACATAGATTTAACAAGTGACAGTTCTGGAATCTGTTACCTTCTTTCTTTGCCTTGACTAGACAAGGTAGAAGCAGCTGCTCTGTGAGTTTTCCCATATGGTCTGCCAATGAATGGGGAGAAGGCCCTCTGTGAAGCAGAGAGGCAATTCAATCTCCATGCTGGATCAGACCTGGGTCATGTCTGAGTTGAGGCTGCATGTTGTATTAAATTACATTTGGTATTATTTGTTGTACTTTATGAACTACTGTTTTATAGAGACCACCCAACCTACAGAATTGCATTAATACATCCGGGTGAACCAAAAGTAAAATCCTGTGGCCAAAGAAAGTTATCTTTCAGATTCTCTTTCCTCTTTCCCACAATTCCCTATCATTTTGAATTCACTGGTGATATTTGTTTTCAAACTATTTCATATTTCTAGTGAAACCTCACTTTTCTGAGGGAATTAAGATATAGTGTATCAAGAGACACAGCTCCCTCTTCTTTTAGACTTCCCTCGAGAATATCAAGACTAATTATAGACAAATTTGTGAAATAAGTAAAGTTTATTTTTGGTACCTAGCCCTAAACCCTAACCCACTATTTTTCTTTCTTCCTGTGTTCTTCCTACTAAACTTTACCTTAGCTTTTCTTTATTGTCTTGAATGATTTCATTGTTTCAAGTCTTCGATCAGAGAATTATATAAATGAAAAAAAAAAAGTGGTGCTGGAAATCATCACATAATAGGAGAAAGGGAGAACAGATGGGCTGCCAGAGTATTATGCTGGCATTTCCAAACTATTAGGAAAATTCAAGGAAGATCTCTGGAATTCTGGGTAGAACTCGAGGGATGAATTTATGGAAAAGCATGGTTGAGATTTAAAGAGAGTGGGTAGTCATTGATGAATTGCAATATGCATCATTGGAGAGAATCAGTCAACAAGCATTTATTAAATATAGGCACTAAGAGTGATGTAAAGAAAGCCACTGGGCTGGCTTTCAAGGACTCATAAAATATGATGGAGGAGATAACATATAACTAATTGTACATACCAGATATATATAGTACAAATACAAGCTAATCCTGGAGAGAAAGCACTTTGTGGGAGGAAAGGGTTGAAGAAACCAGGAAAAGATTCTGACAGGACATGAGATTTGAGTTCACAAAGATATGTCAAAAGAGAATTTCAAGGAATGGATCATGAGATCATAGATATGGATCTTATGGGGACTTTAAAAGTATTTAATTCAATCCTTTCTTTTTATAAATTAGGGCAATGAAGCCTGTCTGGTCTAGGGAATTGCCAAACATCAAACAGATAGGAAAGGTCAGTACTTTAACTCCAAATACTCTCACTCTACCTAAAACGAGAATTCAGAGAGCAGAACTGTCTGGCATTGTGGACTAGGGTGGGCAGGAAAGGCTTTCTGGAGTTTCTCATTAGAATGTAAGGTCCTTGCAAGTAGGAGAGTGTTTAGATTCTCTTTTTCCTTGTATCCTCAGTGCCTAACAAAGTGCCTGGCACATAATTGGTGCTTAATAAAAGCTTATTGATTGATTCATATTTGACCTCTGTTTATGAAACAAGAAGTTTAATGGATGAGTAGCACCAGGTGGAACTTGTTATAGGGTAAGAAACCACATACTCAAAATTAGCTGCCAATTTATCCAGCAGGTTTCAGACAGTGACATTCTGCTGTTTATTTAAAAAGTAAGCCATATTAGTAAAAAAGTAACTTTTAATTACAGAGGCCCTAAGATATTTGCTCCAACTTTGATGTTCTTAGAAGCAAGAGAACATTTTCAGCTTCTCCAGAGGTGATGAAAAATAAGACCTACAAATATAGTCAATGAGACTTTGTGTGTTGCAAGAATTTCTCTGCACATAAAATAGAAAAAAAATCACTGACTCAGCCTTAAAAACCTGAGTGCTTTCAGAACATTTTAAGAAGGGAGGATGAAACATGCTTCCTTTTCTATAATCATTTAAGTTGAGGGTTTTCTTTATTTATCCTATTGTCTTTCAAGATAATGAAAAGGACAATCCCTAGTCTAATCACTGTTTCTACATTTTATTTGCTGTGTGACATCAGATAATGGTGAGTCTCACTTTTTTTTTTAATGAAAAAAAAATAAAGGCTGATTGTATTTCTCCCATTACATGGTTGCTATAAGATTAATAATAATAGCTAATTGTCGTGTAGTATCGGGACAACTAGGTGGTGCAGTATATAGAGTGCTCACCCTGGAATCAGGAAGATTCCTCTTCCTGAGTTCAAATCTAGCCTCAGACATTTATAAGTTTTGTGACTATGGTCAACTCACAACTCATTTTCCTAATATGGCAAAGTATCTTTGCTGAAAAAAATCCTAGAAGGGATCATGCTGAGTTGGACACGATTGAAAACAACCAACAACTAAGCAACACCACCATATCATACTTTGTGCAATGCACCATGCTAAGTGCTTTACACATTTTATCTTATTTGATCTTCACAACAAATCTGGGAAATAGGTGCTGTTATTATTCCCATTTTATAGATCAAAAAACTGAAGCAGAAGTCTAACATAGTCACATAGCTAGGTCACATAGCTAGCAAGTAAAAGAACCTGGGTTCTCCTTACTCCAGGTCTAGCATTCTATTTATTGTACCACATGGGCTCACAAATCTGAAGAGGCTTTAGAAAATTACAATCATGTTAGGGAGTTATCATAAAGGCTTATTGAACTACCAAGTCTTATTTCCTGTACTTTTAGGTCATATTTTCTTCTATTTCACTTTCAGTGGAGTTGACAACTTTCTGTGGTGTATTTTAAGGACAAATAAGACAAACACATGTTGCAAATGGGAAACCTCTTGACAACTTGTTTGGGTCATCTATGTGGCTGGATTAATCCTTTTGTTCTAGGACTTTGCAGCTTCTGTTCCCCTGCCTGTCTCCTGCATACCACAGGCAACATAAGAGCAGGGTTTATGATATGAAATCAAATTAGTCTGAGGGTAATTGAGTTGCTATAAATACTACTTTAAAGATATGATTTAAAAATCAAATTATCACAATAATGACTGATAAATGACTTTGCATCAAGGGCAAAGAGATTTTTCTAGTGATTTCTTATTATTAAGAAAGAGACTTGATTTTAATTAACCATTACTAACTTAAGTAAATTCCTTCTACCTTTTGTTTTTCTTTTTAAAGTTTATTTTCTCAGCAAAACCAGAGTTTGCTAAGAAGTCTCTTTAGTAATTCCAATGGAAGAACTTAGAAGTCTTTTTATATATGTGCCCTTTTTAGGGCATGTATAGATACTCCATTAAGATGGAATAAGGTAGCTCCCTTATGGAGTGACCTGCATCCTGAATTTCATTGCTTGTCATTGTGAAAAAAGGCCAGGATGACTTCTCTTGCTCTTGGATCATGGACTTGTCCATTTGTAGTCAAAGGTATTTTGTTGTTCATTTAAGGTGGGAGACAATGAGGGGCACTGCTTGTCAGATTGGTAACTCTCTAAACAAAGATAGTTCTTTAGAAATGTTTTAGAGTGCTTTAAAATGCTTAAATAGTTTTTTCCCTTAAAATGATGTTTAGATTATGAAGTACTTCATAAAATCCAGTTTTGACTTTTATTTCCCAACTTCCTCCTATTCCAATTCCTCTTTGATTTTTTTTTCTGCTTGATATCACTGGAAGCATTAATATCATATTATACATATGTGTTTATATAAACACTTATTTTTCATTTTCATTTATAATACTTTTTATTCTCCTTAAAAACTAATGTGTCTTGTGGATAGTACTTAACTTATATGCTTAGTTCATTTCATTAGAACATCAATAAAGAAATCTACAAATTGGAATTTTTAACCTCATTTCTTAGATGTGTAAGTGTGAGACTGAAAGATCAAACAATTTATTCAAGGTTACTCAATAATGGTGTTCAAAGGCTAGGTCACTGTATTCCTCAGCTACTACACATTGGCGTAACAAGGTTATGAAAAATAGGATTATCCTGAGATTCTTTCTGCAAGCAAAACATGGTGTTCATGGCCACACCAATGACTTATTCAATCTACCAAACATTTACCAACATTTGCAGTGAGGCCATACACCCAGCCATCCTTTTTTGGTGTCCTTCACCTGAGTAAGTGGTTGCACTGGCTAATGGGACTTACAAACCATTACAATGATTAGGTGGTATCAAGGAACAATTTTATTAGAATTGAGAAGTAGCATGGTGTAGTAGATAGCCAACTAGCTTCAGAAGTACAAAGATCTGGGTTCAAGTCCTGCCTCTGGCTCTCTTGCATGATGGTCAAGTTTCTTAGTCAGGTAGAGGCAGTAGGTAAAGTACTGGGCCTGAAATTAGGAAAACCTGAATTCAAATCCATCCTCCAACACTTTACTAGCTCTGTGCTGTTATTCAGTCATTTGGTCACTTCTGAATCTTGCTGACCCTATTGGGAATTTTCTTGGCAAAGATACTGGAGTGATTTGCCATTTCCTTCTTCTGCTCATTTACAAATGAGAAAATTGAGAGAAACAGTGGTGACTTGTCCAGGGCCACACAGCCAATATCTGTCAGAAGCCAAATTTGAACTCAGGTTTGTCTTCCTAACCCAGCATTCTATTCAATGTACCTTTTAGCTGCCCAGCTAGATGTGTGACCCTGAGCAAATCTTTGTGTATTTCAGTTTCCTCCACTGTAAAATGGGGACAATGATAGCACTTTTCTATCTCTCAGCTTTGTTGGGAGGATCAAATGAGTTAATGTTTGTAAGATGTTTGTAAAGTACCTGATTTTGAATAGGTTCTATATAAAAGTGTTTCCTTTCCCCCACTTAATCTTTGACTGCTCTAGTCTCCAGCTTCTTAAATATGGGGTTGCAGCCCCATATGGGGTCTCATAACCGAATATGGAGTCACAGAATTATGATTTATTATCCATAAATGTTTGACTTGTATACCCATTTTATCTACCTTTACACTCAGATAAAAATTTCTCAAGCAAAAAAAGGATGGTGAGTAAAAAAAGTTTAAGAAGCTGTTCTCTAGACAATTCTCAAGAATATACATTGCAAAAAAGGTAGAAGGTACTAATCTGCATTGGCAGAGGGAGTTGCCTCTTCTTCAGGTCTTCCTTGTAGTAATGAAGGTTAATGTTTCTGTATTCTCTCCTCATTCACAATTCTCAGTAGATTGTAAACTCCTAGTAGGATGTTTCATCTCCCTTTTCCCAGTGTTCAGAATAGTGACTTCAGTGGAGTAACCTTCAATGGAAGATGTTAAAAGACCTCCAAGCCAGAAGGGACTTTTTAGGCCATATGATCCATTCAGCCTATATCTCAAAAAGGATCAAAATCCTTGATAACTGACCAGCCGCTGGACATTTCTCGAAGACCTTTAGTGAGGGGGAACTTACTCCCTTATGGAATCAGCCTACTTAACTGATAAATATTGGTTGAATTTAATGGAATTGAATTCATTCTTGCTACTACTATCTTGGCTACTTACTCCTATATGACTTTGAGTTTCATTTGATCTATCTCAGTCTCAGTTATCTTGTAAAATAAGGTGGATGATCTCTAAGAACTGTTCCAGATCTAAAAAGTTTTCAGTGATCCAAACACTGTATTTTGTCTTCCACTGATTAACTGTTAATGAATGGATTAATATCTAAGTTTATCATGCATCGACAGTAGCCAAACAGCAGTCTGGCTTTTTCCCTTTCTCTCTGCCTTTAGACTAGCCTAATTTAGCCATGTAAGTGGAAATACAGATAATGCACTAGGCTGCAGCCTTTGAGCAAAATCACTATTTATGGAGAGAAATATTCTGATTAAAGACTCTCTCTTTTGTACAGAAGACAACACTTCTCCCTCACTTCCTCACAGCCCAAGAGTTCGCAGTTTTAGATGTTTTCAAAGGGAACCAGCCAAAACAGCCATATCACTTTAACTTACTGTCTTTAAAAGTGTCAGCACAAAATGTACTATAGCAGACTTCATTAGAATACTTGCTATCATTATTTTCTACTAAATGAGATAATATCTGTAAAATGTTTAGCAAAGTACTTGGCATATAGTAGGCACTGAGTAAATATTTGTTGCCTTCCCCCATTTCTCCATTAGAGCACATATGCTGGAGAAAGAAGAGAGCATTATTTTTCTCCCTGGAAACTGTCAAAGTGAGTGGCCAGCCAAGACAAATTGGAGAAATCTAACAAAAACACTTTGGTAAGGAACCCCTGAGTCAGTCTGCATCAAGATATGCTAGGCTGGGGACAGTGATTGGATTCAGTGATTGCAATTTTCTCTCCTTGCAAACTGGAATTTTATTTGCCTCTTAAAGACTTGTGGGAAGAGGACTTGCCTTTAGAATTCGGCCCATACTGACTGAGTAAATGTGTGAGGTAAAAGTTCCTAGTGCTATTTCAACTCTTGGATACACCCTAAAGGGTGTTTCTTTTCCTAACCAATCCAGGATCCAAAAACCCAATTAGAATCTTATCTTTACCAAAGAACTCTTAAGTAGACTATACTGGATTCTCTCTGTAGAATTCTCTTTGCAAGTGTGGTCAGTAATCCTATAGAATGGCAGCAAACTGCTATTTACATATTTTATCAGTATCACATGATTTCTCCTAAAGTTGAAGTTCTTTGAGGGTAGATACCATATCTGATGCTTCTTCCAAATTACAGAATGTGAGAACTGGAAGAGATTTGAGATATCATCTAATCTTGGAATTCTTAATCAATAGTGCAAAAACTTTATAAAAATTCTTTTGATATATTTCAATATACAATTTTAATAACTAATATATTTTAATATTTGGGGGTTTACATATTTTATACTATATTAATATAATTGGTTAAACACAATTGTGTTTTATTTTTATTCATTGAAAATGATAATTCTGAGAAGGGCTTCATACATCTCAAAAAACTGCCCAAAGGGCCCATGACACAAAAAAGGTTATGAAGTCTTGACCTAATCTTTCTCCTTTCTTGTACAAATGAAGGAAGGATGACTGGCCCAAACTCTTTAGGCTATTTTTCAGTCCTATTTCATATAGCTTGCAATGCTTTGTTTCCCTGATATATACCATTTGCTCACAATATTAACTATTCTTGCAGTACCTTCTCTACCCTCAACACCTGCTGAATTTTTGCTCATTATTGACAGTACAACTCAGATACCACTGTCTACAAGAATCCTCTCTAAACTTTGCATGCGATCACAGATTTAGAATTGCAAGAGACCATTGAGTCTAGACCCTTTCATTTTAGATATGAAAAAAATTGAAGTAAAGAGAATTTAAGTGATTTGACCAAAATTTGAATATTGATATTCCTGTCTTCAAATCCAGTGCCCTAGCCAGCATTGTTCTTCCTGGAAATGACCTTCCCATTCAGACTGCATGTATCACTGTGATTTATTATGCTTTAATGTATTCACCATGTAATGTCTTAGAGGTAGCTATTTTGGTTTCTTGTAAACTTTCTAGATGAAAAGCCCTTGAGGGCAGAAACAATGCCTTACCTCAAATTTATTTCTCCCCTAGGTTTAGTCTGTTTCTTGGCACTCAGTAAGTGGTTGATACATCTAAATGATTTAATTGAGATGGAGTTGTGACTAGATGATTTAACTGACATGGAATTAGTGACAAAATGAAAACTTAGACCTTCTGTCTCCCAAGTTAGTATTCTTTTCACTCTATGACTTTGACGTACAGCAAAAAATATGGCCCAATGCTGATGACATTGATTGGTCATATTTGTCCCCTTCTTTTAGAGAAGAGATGCTTAACTTTTTTCATGTCATAGACCCCTTTGGCAGTATGAAAATGCCTATGGACCATTTTTCAGAATAATGTTTTTAAGTGCAAAAAAATTTACAAAGGAAGACAAGAATACTGAAATACAATTATCAAAATCATACATATGCATATATATCTGTGTGTGCTTGTGTGTACATACACATATAAATCCATATGATATGACATTTTGATAAAGTAACAAAGTATAAGCACAATGAGATTTTATATTCTTTCCACATCTTTCAATTAATTATGAAATGGTAAATATGCAGCCTACTGTTGAATAGTGCAAACGAAAGCTTATTTGTTCTCTATTAATACCCTTAATGAAGCATTCCTCTATTTGTGTACAGATGACTTTCATAAAGATTTTATGTAGGTAGGAGATGCCCTTGGAATAACTTTGCTTAGTTGAGTATCTTGCCAACATTTTTTAAGTATGGGCTTTACCATTCAGCATGTTTCTACACTCTTTGAGAAAATACTATTCATAATTATCTATTATCCTCATAAGAATTAATGAATATGTTTATAGACTAATAAAGTATTGCCTTTGGAATCAACTTCTGACAATTAAGTCAGATATATCCTGGGCAAAACATTTTTTGGGCTTTTTTGTCTCATGATTGTGGTAATTCATTTACATTAGTTAAATTTCTGAGAAAATTATATTAGTGTCTGTTATTTCCATTGTCCATTTCTAATTTTTGATTTAAATAATTCAGGATAAAAGTTTTTTTAAATAAGTAAATGCCATATACTTCTCATGTTTTTTTTTCTTTTTCTTTTGATATTAGTTTGAATGAGGCAGTCATCTGACTATATGCTAATAATTGACTCAAGAATAACTACACTTGTCTGTTAAAATAAAGCTTATTTCAATATTTATGTTTTTTATTAAGTTCAGCTCCTGAGAATCCTTTCCTTGAAGATAGTTTCCATTACCTAGGGCCAGGAGGCTGATTTGAGACTTTACTTCTGTCATTCCTTTTTCCTGAATTATATTTTCCCATATCTTACTCTCTGTCTTCATCATTTCTCATCTTTGCACCAGTCACCAAGTATTTTATCTGAAGATTTTTTTTATCAAATTCTTCATAGAATTTCTCTATCACTTTATGCTTAACAACCAATGTTGATGCATAAACTAAAAGTATTTTCATGTAGTCTTTTTGTAAATCCATATCATTAATGCTATCACTTATGATGATCCAATGTCCATGAAAAAATATTTCTTGTTCTTTTTGTGCAATAAAATTTGGTCTTCCAAATAATTTCTTTGCAAATACTCTCTTTGCCTTTCCAAGGAATACCTGTGAGCTATTTTTTTTTTGTATTTAGTTATAATGTCCTGTTTTCCTCTAGTTTCATTTATGTTAAAAATGTCAAGATTGCTATGATTCTACCCTTTGACCCAGCAGCATTTCTATTGGGCTTATATCCCAAAGAAATCATAAAGGAAGGAAAGGGCCCCACATATGCAAGAATGTTTGTGGCAGCCCTTTTTGTAGTGGCTAGAAACTGGAAATTGAATGGATGCCCTTCAATTGGAGAGTGGCTGAATAAATTATGGTATATGAATATTATGGAATATTATTGTTCTGTAAGAAATGACCAGCAAGACAATTTCAGAGAGGCTTGGAGAGACTTACATGAACTGATGCTGAGTAAAGTGAGCAGAACCAGGAGATCATTATACACGGCAACAACAGTACTATATGACGATCAATTCTGATGGACATGGCTCTCTTCAGCAATGAAATGTTTCAAACCACCTCCAATTGTTCACTGAAGAAAGCCATATACACCCAGAGAGAGGGATGTGAAATGTGGACCACAACATAACATTTTCATGCTCTCTGTTGATGTTTGCTTGTATTGTGTTTCCTTTCTCTGATTTTCCTTTCTTGTAGATACTATTTTTCTTGCACAAAAATGATAAGTGTGGAAATATGTATACATATATTCGATTTGCCAATATTTTAACATAATTAACATGTAGTGGATATCCTGCCATCTAGGGGAGGGGTGGGCAGTTGGGGGGAAAATTTGTAACAGAAAGCTATGTAAGGGTTAATGTTGAAGAATTACCCACACATGTTATGCAAATAAAATAAAAAAAAAATAAAAATTAAAAAAAAAAGATTGCTATGGTTCATCTTCACAAAATAAGTCCTCAATAATATGTGGTGATTGATTGATTTACTATTGTATTCATTACAATGTAAATATGCTCCCTAAAACAAAAAAATAATAGGAGTGCATATCTGAAACTCTGAGGAATTTTAAATGTGACCTAGTCAATGTCCATGATTTGCAGATTAGTCATTTGAATCCTAGAGAAATAAAGTGACTTGCTCTAGTTCAGATGGATAAATGAGCAGTTTACCTGAGATTCAAATCCAAGTGCTTTGATTCCAAATCCAGAAGGATAAATTTTTATTCTTTCTTAGATAATTTAGTCATGGTACTGTGGAAGGGTATTGTATTTGGAGATTGAAGACAAGGATTACATTGTTAGTTTTCCTCCTTACTAATCATATTAATATGGGCAAGCTACACAGTGTCCCTCAATTTCAGTAGTAGCATTTTTAAAATAAGAATGAAGTAATATTTATACTACTTGTGAAATCATATATGTAAACACCTATGTAAATGTAAAATGTAAACATGTAATATATAAGATATTTCTTCTTTAAGACCTTTTTGATATGATATGATTTATTATATTCTGATTCCTGAAAGAAATTTAAAAAGAATCTTTGCTTAATAGAAACTGTTAACATATATAGATAGATAGATAGACAGATAGACAGACAAAGAAAAGGCTTTCAGATGATATTTGAATAATTTTGGACAGAAGGTGAACTATAACATAAACCTAAAGAATTAAATCACCTTGCTAAAATGTAGGATGATGTTTATATATAAATAGTTTGACAGCCTAAGTGGGACAGAGAAAGAGTATTTATTTAGTAAACATTGGAAAAAGAAACTTTTTAGTAAAATGAATCAATGAGTATTAGAGATATCTGATTTAAACCACTGAAAGGAATAGAAGGGAGGAAACAGGAGACTAAATACTGAGGAATTGACAGGAAAACTCAGCAGGAGTTTAAGAATAGCTTTGTCATTGCTGTTTTAAGAAAACAGAAACAGAGCAGTCAATTGACAAGAGTTTTGACTGCTAGTTCCTGATTGGCTGAAAAGAGATTGAAATCAAAGCTATTGTTTTCCAAAACTACCTAAGATTTAAGAGAGGTGTACTTATTAAGAAGTACTTGTTAGTCTCTTCTGCTTCTTTCCTTCCTTCCTTCCTTCCTCCCTCCCTCACTTCTTCCCTCCCTTTTTTCCTTCCTTCCTCCCTCCCTCACTTCTTCCCTCCCTTCCTTCCCTCCTTCCTTCCTTCCTTCCTTCCTTCCTTCCTTCTTTCCTTCCTTCCTTTCTTCTCTCCCTTTTCTCCCTTTCTTCTCTCCCTTTTTTCCCTTCTTTCTTTCTTTCTTTCTTTCTTTCTTTCTTTCTTTCTTTCTTTCTTTCTTTCTTTCTTTCTTTCTTTCTTTCTTTCTTTCTTTCTTTCTTTCTTTCTTTCTTTCTTTCTTCCTTCCTTCCTTCCTTCCTTCCTTCCTTCCTTTCTTTCTTCCTTCCTTCCTTCCTTCCTTCCTTCCTTCCTTCCTT
>JAJPUD010001528.1:39467-59648 GCA_023553655.1 Myrmecobius fasciatus | reverse complement strand
TCCTTCCTTCCTTCCTTCCTTCCTTCCTTCCTTCTTTCCTTCCTTCCTTTCTTCTCTCCCTTTTCTCCCTTTCTTCTCTCCCTTTTTTCCCTTCTTTCTTTCTTTCTTTCTTTCTTTCTTTCTTTCTTTCTTTCTTTCTTTCTTTCTTTCTTTCTTTCTTTCTTTCTTTCTTTCCTTTCTTTCCTTTCCTTTCTTTCTTTTCTCTCTTTCTTTTCTCTCTTTCTTTTCTTTTCTGCCTTCCTTCCTTCCTTTCTTCCTTGCTTCCCAGAGAAAAAGAAAATTTGCACTTGTTTTAGTGATATTTCATTAGAAAATACAGGAGAATTCTAGAAAATAAAAAGTTGGGTGAGATGGCTTCTTGTGGCCAGAAATGCCCATCTTGATTATCTTTGTAGTTTTGTGACTTAATAACTGTTAGCTGATTGACTTCAAATTAAGAAATAACACTTTCTCAACTGCTATGGTGGCTTAATTATAGAAAAGAAGAGGATTTTTCTATCTGGAGAGAGGCAAATATCTTCTGACCAACAATTAGCAGAGAAGTGGATGTTTCTGAATGGACCAATAACATCAAAGCCTTTACTGTAGAATTATTATAAGTTTTCCTCACTCTTGGCTTGCCACCCAAGTACCTCTAAACATGTGTTTTCTTTTCCCCAAAGACATTGAGTGCACTGGTGAGAGTGTGAGATCTAGATTTAATTGTGAATAAAGATGTGTTTTATAAATAATACTTTGACCTTAAAATATAGGTACCTCTGATGTTATATATTTTTTTGGTACATAAATAGTTATGTCTATAATCTAAAATGCCATTTTGTAAGTAATTTGTTTAAGTAAAATACATTGGTGGGAACTATTCAAAACAATAGTATTGAAGTAGTGAGCAGGGATGATATACAAACTTTCAACTTTCAGTTTTTCTTAATCTTAGTGCCTTCACTTTGAAACTTTCTCTAGTTTATCCTGTATATATCTTTTTTGTATCATATAGTCTCACCAATTAGACTGTGCTCCTTGACAGCAGGGGCTATTTTTCCTCTTTCTTTGCATCCTCAGGGCTTGATGCATAATAGATACTTAGTTAAAGTTGATTGACTATAAGCACATCATATTGATCTATCTCTGGGAATCTAGACCTATCAGTAGGAAAGCAGGTTGATGTAAAACATCTAACCTAAAGAGTGAGTTCTTCATATATCTGTATGAGAGATGAAAGACTACATAGTGGATTTAGTCACAACCCAATACTAAAAAGTCATTGCATTATTATTACTCAATAGCATAATTGTGTTATTGGGATAAGGGTCATGATTCCTCATTACAATGGATAGATTTAACCAATATTTGTAGTCAGTCATTTTGGACAGGAGTTTGCCCTTTTAATAGGGAGACAACATATATTTTAAATTATACAACTCCAAACCTGATGTATGCCTTCCTCATTAGGGTGGAATCCCTTCTCCATTTTCCTTACCACCACCACCCCCATTCACTTGTACATACAAAACATACAGAATCAGGAAACTGGGAACAAGGGTGTGCCAGATACCACTCCAGAGTAAAATTAGCCTGAGCTTTCCACAGCCCCTATTCACCTTTGTATTCTTTTTTTCACTGCTCCCTCTTTTACTTTATCATTCACAAACTTCATTCACACAGATTTCTTCCTCTATTTTCCTTCTTTCTTTCACTGCTCCATGAAACTCAATGTTCTCTTGAAGGCACCATATCTCCAGTAATGTTTACTTCTAATACTACTTAATAGACATTGCTAGGAGTAAAATATATTTTGCCTCTTGCTCTCTAATACCACTGTTAGACTCTTACTTTACTATCATTATTGAGAAATCATCTCATCATCTCTCCTCATTTAAAGTTCTCCCTCCTCTTTAATCAAATTAAAGCCTGATTCATCACCTTTGAACCTTGACCTTTCAGCTTTTAAGCTTCCCAAGCTCCATTATTTCCAGCTCCTGTCTACTCCAGTCATGAATCAGAGAGGTTTCTCTGGATGCTAATTAGTATTTCTGGTTTATCTTGACATTGAATTCTAAAGATTACATGAATATATAATTCAAATAAAACAAACAAATAACCTTGCAAAAAGTCTATCTTCTAAATGAGTTGCGTAGGGGCGGGGTTTGGGGGGGGAAGAGAAGGTTGATTTCTATTTAATGGTATAGAAAATTTCTTAATGAAAAAACTCACTCTACCAAGGTAAATAAGCAACTGTTTTTGCCAAACACAGTCTTGGAGAGCTGTCTGAAATACTTAGATGTTAATAGGCTCTCCTAGAACCATACAGATAGTATGTATCAAAGATGGGGCTTAAATCCTGGTCTTCTTACCTTTGAGTCTACCTCTAACTTTCAAAGAACACTGCTTCCTGTCTTAGTGATACAAAAACCAGTGAAAATAAGTCTCTACCTGAAAATAACTTAGATTATATTGCTGACAAACCTAAATTTACTTAAGGATGGGTATAATGTCCTCCTAAGATCACTGAAAAAGATTGGATTTAATGTTATCACTCTTTACAATGCATGCTCCCAAACACAAACTTCAATAATACTGTACTATCTCTCTCCTAGATGAGTATTTTAATGTAATTTAAAGAATGAATGAATAAACTTTTGTAAGTACTTACTATGTGTAAAATACTTTGCTAGGGATACATACAGAAGACTAAGTCCTTGATTTCAAAGAACTTACATTTTCATAGATTGATGCAATATCACTGGTTTCACTATAAGTCAGACATAAAGATCTCATAATCCTTTGGGTGCAAACGAGATGGGAAGGCAGCTTATTTAATAATATTTCCAGTGATAAAACTTTATCCATTTTGGTTGAAACATTTGATGCTGTGTCTTTTTCAGGTAAGAATGAGAGTCATCTGCCTACTTTCCCCAATTCTTCCTCCATGATTGGGTGTTTATATATATTCTTCTGATCATTCATACCATTTATTAGAACTATTCATAGCTTTATTGAGTTTATTTCATCTGCCACTTCCTAAATGAGGTCTCCACAAATTTAAAAAAAAAGAATGGAAAAGCATTCATTAAGTATTTACTTTGCACTGGGCACTGAGCTAAGCATTGGTGATACAAATAAAAGCAAAAAAAGATTCATGCTCTCAAGAAGCTTGCATTCTAGTGAGTGGAGACAACACATAGAGGGGAACTAGAAGAAAGAAATATGCTCTAATGGGTAGAAATGATAGAAAGTTAGAGGCAAGATAAAATTAAATCTTACCTGTCAGAGCATAGGATTCTAGGGCCAGGTTCAGGGAAAGAAATGGAGGATGATGTGGAAGCAAAGAGCCAACATGGCCTTATCAATATTATGTCAGTCAAACTATCTTACTTTTTGACAGGGATATTAAACTGGGGATTAAAGGTCCATTATGAATATAGTTTACTTCAATTTTATTAAGAATTCAATAAAGTATTGTATATTATTCTTGTAGAAATGATGTAGAGTTGTGTATTGGGCAATAACACATTTTGATATATTATAAAGTGTTTGAATGTCTGGTCTTAAAGAATAGTTATTACTGATTTAATAACAAGGTCACATACATGTATAAGCCACACACATATACATATACACACATGCATATCAACACATACGTATACACACATATATACATGGATGTTAGTATATGTACATGTAATATATCATATGTGTGTATTTTGTATTTATTTACAATTGGTAGTGTTTTATTTCTGCCATTATTTCTGCAAAATTTAGCACAGTGCCTCACACATATTAGGCATTTAATACATGTATGTTAAATCAATGAATGAAAAGGCAAAAAATGGTCAAGAACAACAATAATAACTAACATTTATAAAATGCTTCAATGTTTGCAAAGTATTTTACAAATATTATCTCATTTGATCCTCATAACAAAATTGAGAGGTACTATTGTTATTCCAATTTTACAGATAGAGAAACTGAGGTGGGCAGTGATTTAGTGACTTGCTCAAGTTCAGACAACTAATAAGTGTCTGATGTAGGTTTCAAACTCAAGTCTTCCTAATTCTTCTATCTAGTTTGCAACCAAGTAAAGATACTGAAAAGAACAATAAAGAGATTATTGTCCTAAAAGAGAACAATTTCAATTGAATAGTACTGTGGATAGAAGGGTAGTCAAGGTAAAGAATAAATAGGAAGTCAGGAATGGAGGTAATGAGCATAGATGACACTTTTTTCCCCCTAGTTTGTCTGTGAAAGACAAGTGAAATACAGAATGAGAGTTTACAGGCTATGAAGATCAAGTAAAGTATTGTTTTGTTTTGTTTTTAGAATTGGGAATGGAGGGAGTTACTAGACCTTTATGGAAGGCAACCATTAAAAAACTAAAAAATAAGGAGAAATTGAAGAAGAAACAGGCTGAATGAAAGAGCAAGCATCAACAGAAGTTTTAATACCACAGCTAAATATGACACCTCTCTGCCAATCTATCTCTTCTTTCTTTGCTAAAGCTCTTGCCATGTTAATGTTTGAACACAAGATATTTATTGAGCATCTGCTACGAACTTAAATTACAATTAACAATACAGTAAATTTTAGAGGGGGGGATGCATTATATAGTTACTCTGATATATTTCATTTGTTACCTGAGCTTATTGGGTTCTGAGGTAACTGGTTGGAAAAACAGTGGAATTAATGGAAAAGAAATTTCTAAATATTCTTTAGTGTGTGTTTGTGGGGACTCCTTTTCGTCCCTTGATTTCTATGGTTCCTTCCCTTTAAAAACATCAATTTACCCTTTCCTCATTTTTTTAAATGAGTAGTAAGTTTTAAGTGGTACTTAAAAATGAAAAGAAAAGGCTCAAGACGTTCACTCTTTTTGTCTTCTATTATGAATTGTTAAATAGCATGACATGCAGGCTTACACATCCTCAGGGACAGCATTCAGGCAACTTATTGAGCAAAACTAGATTCAGCAAGACTAGAGAAAAAGCAAAAGAAGCAAAATGTATTCTGGTTCTAGATTGCCTTCTCTCAAATTAAAAATTAAATTTGTGGACATATGATCAATTTCTTCCTTTGTACAGGAGAGACAGAGAGACAGAAAAAGAGATACAGAGAGACAACAACAGAGACAGAGACAAAGAGACAGAAACAGAAATAGAGATAGAGACAGAGAAAGAAACACAGACAGAAACAGAGACACAGACACAAAGAGAAAGAGAGAGACAGAGACACAGAGAGACAGAGAAAGACAGAGAGACAGAGATAGGGACAGAGAGACAGAGACAGCAGAGTCAAACAGAGAGAGATAGAAAGAAACAGAGGGAGAGAAAGACAGAAAGGGAGAGAGAGAGACAGATATAGAGACAGAGAAATAGACAGAGACAGACATACACACATTTATACACACACAAAAAAAAAAAAAAAAAAAAAAAAAAAAACCAGACACAGAGACCCAGACAGGGATAGATCTGAGTTATCAGAGAAATTTGCCTAAAACAATAGCCTTCTCCTTTAACACAAAAGATTTTTTAAAGAAAAAGCTGGATATTTTGTTTTCTATTGTTTCTTAACCTAGACTGCCCCAAACTAGATAAAATCTGTCATTTGAAACACCTAGGCTTCCAGAGGGAGAAATAACATGAAGCAACTATCCAGAGTAGGAGGCTAGGCTTGAAATAAAGGATTCTCATTCTAAAGCTTTTTTTGTGGGGGGGAGGGGCTTGGCAACACAATTAGGGTTAAGTGACTTGCCTAGGATCACACAACTAGTGTTATGTAAGTAAGTAAATAAATCTGAGGGTGGATTTGAACTGAAGTCCTCCTGACTCCAGAATGGGTGCTGCCCCTATTCCCTATTTCTAGACATGTTGCCCCATCCTCTCAGTCCAACCTTTTCTATCAAGCCACGTAGCTAGGTGGTTTAGTGGTTAAAGTCCTGGACCTAGAGTCCCAAAGATCTGAATTCCAATCTGGCCTCAGACATCTACTATTTGTGTAATTCTGGACAAGTCACTTAACCTCTAATTCAGTTTCCACAGGTATAATATGGGGATCATAATAGCATTTACTTTCCAAAGTTGTTTTGAAGACCAAGTGAGAAAGCATTTGTAAAGCTCTTAGCATAGTACATATTTGGTAAATTACTCAGGGTTTTTTTTTCCCTATATGGGTAATCTTCTCCCTTTGCTAGGATGCAAGCTCCTTGAGTGCAGACATTGTTGCATACTACCATTTGTATCTCAACAATTAACCTATGGTTTCATACATAGTATGTATTGTATTATTAATTAGGTTATTAAATTGATTGTTTATTCATTATATTAAAAAACCCAGAAAGCCAAAATTAGACATGGACATTCTATAGCTTTATATTATCCCACCAGTTTGGTCACCTGCACTCAGAATTTTAGGCTATGTTTGAAATGTGAAAAAATAGTTTATTAAATACTGAGCAACTAGAACTATGATTGTTTCAGATTTTTTTGACATCTGGACAATCTCAAGATAATATTAGCACACAATGTATTTGAATGTAGGAACCTAGTATCACCTGTGAAAAGATTTTTAAAATATTGAGACTGGATTCCTGTTTTGCACATGATTCTGCCTATTTTGAGCTCAGCAGGTTCAGGATTCATTTCTGTCATTTTTCTTAGTTGCTCTGAGTCATAAAATCTTAGAAGAAGAAAAAAAAAGCCACAACAATTAGGTCTTTTGACTGTGAGCTAAGTGTTGTTCAGAGAAACTGTATAGTGGGTAGGGGAAAAAATCATTTCAAGCAGGCTACCCTTTTCATTCTATGGTGAAAATGCAGTCAAGAGCTCAATAGGAGTCCAATAGGAGCTGTAAAAATGTGGTTATTTAAAAGTGCAAATCTGGTTTATTTTTTAAGTATTAAAAACAGACATTCTCCTTGGCAGCTGTCAGAAGAAATGTGTCTTAGCAAATTTCCTGACTAAGCTCAAGTATTCAGCATTACTTAAAGATTTTGAAGCTATGGCCCAAATTGTAATTAGCATACTTGTTACTGGCACTGAATTCCTTCTTTCCAGGAAACAGATGTAATAGCAAAGCTGAAAGTGATAAAAGTTTCATTCTTCATCAATATGAGAAACCAGTCAATGATGTTTTTTTTCATTCTTACCATTGTCATTCATGGTAGCAAACTTCACCAATTTTATTCAAGTATGAATAGAGAAGCAACAAAGTGCTAAGAATTAATGTCCACATACTGATGGCAACAGAGATTAAAATTTGATGTATCTTAAAAGCTTTTAGAGATGCCTGGTTTTGGCAGATAGGAACTCAACTATGACATTTTAGAATTATAGTGCTAACTTAGATTCCAAATATTAATATTTATTTGTGAGGTAGGAGGCAAGCATTGGAGGGCACTACAGCACCTTTATACCAGTCAATGTTCAGGTAAAAATATAGTATTTTATTTTCTTATTTTAAAATAGAAATAATTTATTTGAGGGTTCATTCTATGTTGACTTTGAAGAGGAAGAAAGATTCACTATCTAGTTGACCAAATTTTTAAAAATGAATTTATAACTTTTTCTTTTTACCACACCTTTATTACTATTTTTTTCTATGTTGAATCCAGAGAACTGGATTAAATCAATTCAGTAAAATTAACCAAGTAAGTCTGACAATAGATTGTAGAGTTCTATACCTACAGTCCCTCATCTATGCAAACACAAGAGGTAGATGCATTCTCTTCTTTGGGACTAAGCTTGGTCATGATAATTTCATCATGTTCATTATTCATTTTTATTTCTGTCCTTTATATTTCCATTGTTTCAGTCATTGTACATCATATTTTCTTTACTTCATTTTATGTCAGTTTATATATATATATATATGTATTACTATGCCTCCATGTATTCTTATTCATGATTTTTTATGCAGTAGCAATATTTCTATGGCTTCTAGGTGGTGCAGTGAATAGAGTACCAGGCCTGGAGTGAGGAAGGCCTGGGTTCAAATTTTACAACCAGTATTTTCTAGTTATATGACTCTAGGCAAGTCAGTTCACCCTGTTTGCTTCAGTTTGCTCATCCTTCAGTTGGAGAAGGAAATGGCAAACTTTGGTATCTTTGCTAAGAAAACTCCCAAAATAGTCAGATATAATTGAACAACAATGTTCCATCAATTCATGTATTACAATTTCTTTAATCATTCCAAAATTGATGAGCATCTATTGTATAATTCTTAGCTATAACAAAAAGTATTACTGTATGTGTCTTAAAGTATATTGGACCCTATTTTTTAAAATCTCCTTTGAATATATACCTAGCAGAGGAATCTCTGGGTCAAAGGATATGAGGCACTCTTTAGCATGATTCCAAATAATTTCTAAATGGACCAATTCACACAATCTCTAATTGTATATTAGTATTAGTCTTTCAATCTCTCAAATATTGACTTTTTTCATTTTGACCAGTTTGCTTAATGAGACATAAAACCTTAAAATTATAACTAATATCTCTTCCATTTAAATAGGTTCAATTATTTAAAGGGAGTGATAATACACACCTAAAACCTTCTCTTTTCTAGGCTAAACATTTTCAAGCCTTTAAGCAATCCACATGGGACATACTTTTGAGAACTATTCATAGAATTTTATAATTTTAAAACTGGGAAGGAATATGAGTGTTATTTAGTCCATGCTCTTTATTTTATAAGTAGGAAACTAAGGCACAGGTGAAGTGATATTTTCAGTTATCTAAAGTAGATGAAAAATCCTCATTGGAAATAATTGTTATCTTAAATTGAATATTAATTGATAGAGGATTAACTCTACTTCTTGTGGCCTAGTATAGCTAGCTTATTTAAAAATCCACTCTGCTGGGGCAGCTAGGTGGCGCAATTGGATAGAGCACCAGCCCTGAAGTCAGGAGGACCAGAGTTCAAATCTGGTCTCAGACACTTAACATTCCCTATCTGTGTAACCCTGGACAAGTCATTTAACCCCACTTGCCTCAGCAAAAAGAAAAAAAAAATCTACTCTGCTTCTCCTCC
This sequence comes from Myrmecobius fasciatus, assembly GCA_023553655.1. NCBI lineage: Eukaryota > Metazoa > Chordata > Mammalia > Dasyuromorphia > Myrmecobiidae > Myrmecobius > Myrmecobius fasciatus. Next base: position 50,630 of record JAJPUD010001528.1, on the reverse strand, counting down.
CATCCAATCATCTATTCCTTTTTTACTATCTGCTTTTTGTGCAGTAACCTTCCCACCTTCACCTCCATAATAAATCAATTAATTTTCTTCTTCTTGTTTTAAGAACAAATAAATATTGCTATCTCTTCTTGAAAAAAAAAAAAAGTTTGCTGCTTCTTTGTGGCTCAAATAACACCACTTTGTGATTTTGGAAATCAAAAGAATCTTATCTGGCCATTACTTCCCCTACATGTTTTAGGTCTTCTTGTTAGAATGAAAGCTCCTTGAGCCCCAGGACTAACCTACTTTAGTATTTTTATGCTCCACCTTTAGCACAGTATAAGCACTTTTGCTTTTGCTCTCTTTGTCCTTTTCTTCCTCCTTCTTTCTCTCTTTTCCTTCCTCCCTTTCTCTCTTTTGCTTTCTCTTCCTTACCTCCTCCTTTCCTCCCTTCCTCCCTTCCTTCCTCCCTCCCTTCCTTTCTCCCTTCCTTCTTATTTCCCTTCCTTTTTCCCTCCCTCCTTCTGTCCCTCCCTCCCCCCTTCTGTCCCTCCCTCCCCCCTTTCCTTCCTTCCTTCCTTCTTTCCTTCCTTCTAGTTTTATATGCAATTCAAACATTTAAAAATGCCAATGGCTCAATTTGTATCTTTCCTTTTCAATCTTGAGAAGACACCTACAAGAATTGATCAATAAAACTTAAGATCTTTATAAATTTTTATAAGATCATAAAAACCTATTGAAAACCAAGTAGAAAAAAAAATCTGTCCAAGATCAATCAGTTTAGGGAAGTGATAAAACCAAAACTTAAATTAAGTGAAAAAGGAGGTTTTTTTTTTTCTTGTTTTATTTTGTTTTGTCTTTCAAAAATCATCAGTACATTTTTAAATAGAGTTGTTTCTAAGCAATCTGCTTAGGAATACACAATAGGAATGCCTTTGGTTGAAATTCAGAGCAGAGAGCTCAGAGAAGGCAGTTGCATGAGTATAAATTAGATACTACCAAGCCAGTTATCAAGGAGCTAGCATCAGTAAATCTTCATGGTTGCAGCATGTGGGTTTAAAATACAGCAAAACCTTCTGAAGTATAAGCTTTTGGAAATAGTTCGTGATAATAGTTGTTCTAATAGCTTCCAGGAGTCTTTTTTGTTCTCTTTAAATTTCCTTTTTAAGGTCAATTTTATGTGCTCAGTAGCTTCCTACCTAGTTAGTCTTAGATTTAAAGAGCTTTTCCTCATAATCTTTGTCCAGTACTTAATTGATTATTTCTGCTAGGATGGTACTAGTTTTGGATTAACTCCGGATTCAGGACCCAATCATTTCCTTATTGCAAAACTGAATCCACAAGGCTCTAAAGGAGGACTTATGGATTTTATTTTTCGAAGATTAAAGAAAAATCTTGTCAGTTACAGCAATATATAAATGACACCAAAGCAATCAGTTAATTTTGTTCACTCAGGAAACAATCATCAAGTGGTTCTTGCTTCTGATGTGGAAGGCACTGCCATCTCTGAATAGGAAATGGAAGGTCTAAAACAAGGGTGAGGTACTAAGACTTTTCTTTTGGTGACCAAATTTAGAACTGACCACACATTTGCTACTTTTCTTTTCTTTCTTTTTTGTTTGGTTGGATCTCTGATTTCATTAGTATAGAGCTACTGGTGAGGAAAGACAGGTCCCTAATAGTGTAGAAAACAGAGTTTAGTTACTAGCTAGCAAAAATAATTAGGTAAAACAGGAAGGTATCAGGTCAAAGGTTAGGTCAAGCAATTCCACTCCCATTCTTTACCTGTCTAATGAATGGCCCCAGTCAGTATCCCAAGGATACCATTTTCCTGTTTCCTGAAGTACTTTCTCTCATATGTCCCTAGTCTAGCTTGTGATACTTGCTCTAGGCACAATATTCATAGTTATAGTTTTGAGGAGTAACTTCTCCTAGTTAAATTCTTTGCTTATGAAACTCCTATGGGATCTTATAAGTTATGTATGTGATTAAGCTTAAACAAATGTTTTAGAAATTTAAAACATAGCCAATCAACTGTTTAAAAAAAACAAGAACTGTATTGACTTTTTTTCATTTTATTTGTTAAGATTTTACTGAATGATTTAGATTAATTACCTATTTAACTGTTGTGTAGACAGCCATGATTGCAAACTATTTCCCAATAGTCCTAGTTGTCCCTTTTATTCTTCTATTATCCTCCTTCCTTTCTATTTATCCCTTACTCAATTCCTCTCCAATACTTAATTTAATCATTATTTGAACATCTGTATTACATGTAGAATCTTTTCATCCTTCTTCGAAACCATTAATGTTTTCCTTTAAACTCCAATGTGTTTTATATATGCACAAATAATCAGAACTTCTGGAACCAGACCTCTCTTAAAAATGATGGATTATAGATTTCACAGCCTTTAGAAAATTCAAGTGAAATTGAAAACTGTTTCATCTATTGTACTAAGGAAACAAAAACACAAATAAGTTCTTGTAATCTCACCTCCCAGATGAACTAGAGACATTTTTAGATGATACTAATACAGTCAATTTTAAAGTGAATATGAAACCAAACATTTTTTAATAGGCTAAATGCAATCTCCCTTCCCTGTCCTGCTCCCCCTCCAACAGTTGACAATTATTTGATTAAATTAGACCTACTCTACTTAATTTCAAACCATGACAATCCAGTTCAAGGAGCATTTATTAAATGCCTACCATATACAAAGTACTAGAGATACTACAAACAAATCAAAACCAGAAAATAGAAGTTAGAAAGATGAGCATTAGATAAAATTTTTAAAGAATAGTTTTCATCTCATTTTATAAGGGGGGAAGTTTAATTATTAGAGCTACCCAAAAATAGGAGGGAAAAACTGTGATGAGTTCTTCCTAAATAAAGGTCTTCAGGCAGGTGACGGATAGCCATATGTCAGTGCTGTTTTAATAGTGATTTCTGTTCAGGAATAGTCACTGGAGGTCCTGAGATTGTGTTATTAAAATTGCGGGGGGAAAACCACCAGTAGGTGCTACATTTCAGATCACTTGAATTTGTTAACTGGCACCTAAATGACCATTAATTGGGGACTTTGTAGACAGAATTAATGATTTGGTAAGTGTTTGGTTAGATGCAATTTTACCCCTTCCACTGCCATTGTATGATTGCCTTAAAATATATAGTGGAGGCAATTTCAGATTATTGATTAATCATCTTTTAGTTATTGTCATAGTACTTTGCCCAAACACATTTGTACATGCCACCAAACCATTCAGTTGTTCCATCTTCTCCAATGGGGAATTAATAGGAAGTCTCTTCAGAAGTTAGATGGTTCAGTGGATAGAACACTGGACCTGGAAGCAGGAAGATGAGTTCTAATCAAGATCCAGACACTTACTAGTTGTGTGACCCTGGGCAAGTCACTTAACTCTTTTACCTCATTTTCCTTATCTGTAAAACGGGCTAGAGAAGGGATTAGTAAACTACTCCAGTATCTTTGCAAAGAAAATCCCAGATAAGTTCATGAAGAATTGGAGGACAGGATTGAAATAGTTTAACAATAAGCAACAACAACTCTAAGTCCTAATATTTTCAGGGCTACAATCTAGCCTTAGAACCTTGAATTCAATATGAATACCTCTCAGAAAACTCTCTGCTTAGGTCTTCTTTTGCATTAGATAATTATCACAATATAATCATCTGTTTTGAGTGAAAAGTTTACTTCAATCCAATGAATTTTATGGTTTATCTTAGTGGTGTGTCAGGAGATGAGGGTTATTAATCAGGAAATTTGTGTTCTAATCCTAAATTTATCACTAATTCAATGTATGACCTTGGAAAGGTCATTTCTCTAAAGCTTCATTTATTATCTTATAATAGAATGAATATTGTACTAGATAAAATTAATGTGATAATACAGAAAGAATTCTGGTTCTGGAGTCAGGTTCACAACTCCATTCTGATGCTTATTGATTTTGTGACTATAGCCTCAGATGTTCTTTCAATCTCCTAATTTTTTTGTGTAATGGATCTCTTTAGTAGCCTTGTGAAATATATGAATCCCTTTTCAGAAGAAATGCTTTTAAATGCATTTTTTAAATAATGAGGATTAGCATGGGATCAAATTATATTGAAATAATGATGATTTTTTTTTTTTCATTCTAAGTTCATGAGCTTCTTGGAATCTATCCATGAACTCAGGTCTGCAGAACACAAGTCTGCAGAACATTTGCTCTAAATCTATGTTAGTTCTGCGATTCCATGTTTCGAACTTAATCACCAGTACTACTTAGTTACTGAATCTGGCCCCAAATAATTTTCATTCCAGTCTATTTAGTGCCAGGCTAAACAGCTAACTGCTCCCTGCTCATTTGAAGAAAATTTGTTCCTTTCTGCACTCCTCCTATGCCATCTAACCCCCACCTCTCCTCCAAACCTCCATGCACCACCCTTGTTTGCAGGTCTAAACTGTCTGGTTTTGTTTTTGTTTTTCCAGTTTTAGAGGGTTGGTAAGCCTGAAAGCTCCAAGTCTACAATGAAAATCCCCTGTCGAGTCACATAGTAATTGTATTATCTTGGATTGTGGTGTTAGAAATCCCAGCCTTGAGACACATTTTAGATGACAGACCCTGACATCTATTTAGAGGATATCTGGCAGGGAATATGTCTGTCTTGATCCAGCAAAAGTAGCAGGCATGAGGACAATTTGTACTGGTGAGAATTAAAGAAAAGGAAAATGTAAGATTTCTCTTTCTGAGCAAACAGCTAAGTGAAGCAAATATTTTCCCTAAGGCTGATAAAACATAATTTCTTTTTTCCCTTCTCTCCATTGTACAAGATGGAGGAATTTTTAAAATTTCTGTTGCAAAACATCATCTATTCTAATTAGGAATTCTTAAATGGGGCACATTTAACCAGGGATTCTACTAATTATTAGAATGATAAGATCAGACTGGGAATAATATTTATATATAGAAGACATCTCTAGGTACCAAGATTTCAGGATGCTGCATACATATTTTTCTTGTTCCATTGCTGTATCCTGAGGGCATGACTAGACAAGCAGTCCAGCTGAATGGACTTAACATTTCATTAAAAGTTTTATAGCACCTGTTTACACCCCATCATTAGCAGTTGTTCTCTTTGATCTGTGTAAGTGAAGGGAACAAGTCCATTTTGAGCATGAGATGAATTTTGCTTCCAGCTTTAACTCCCTCCTCCCAAACTAACCCTCTTCCCACCCCCCAAGGACAGCCAACGATGTTTTAAAAAATGTGTCATACAAAGTAGTATTTCTTATAGCTACAGTTATGCTTTTGTAATTCCAGGGTGGGGAAGAAACATTTCTAGCTTAGTAATTTTCTTTGGTTATTCTTGCCTTCTTGGTTACTTTCCATCCTCTCTTGGATATTAGTAAGATAGCAGTTATACTCTTTAGCTAAAGTGGGAAATGATTCCAACATGAGGAGAACATATAAAAAGTCATGGTAGAACTTCAGGTGAAAGATTCCATGTACATTCACTGAGACCACTATTAGTAGACTTTTACTATATGATAAGGCAGCACAGTCAGAGTACTGGGTCTGGATTTAGGATAAACCTGAGTTTTAATATTTCAGATAGGTACCAGTTGGAGCATAGTGAATTCTTTCTCAGAATCAGGTGTTTTAACTGAATAAAATATGATACATAGGATTACTAGGTAAACCAAATAAATAAATAAATAAATAAATAAAATATATAAAATAAATATAAATAAAAATAAAAATGAAAGTGTAGCATTTTTCCCATTCATGGGCTTTCTGAAAAAAATATACCCATACATACATACATATACACATACACAAATACATTGACATATGTGTATACATACATGAATATATGCATATATAACACATAGGTGAGTGTGTGTGTGTGTGTGTTTGTCTTGACTCCAAGTTTGGAATCATTTCCCTAAGCAAGCATTGAGGCATAGTGGAGAAGAAAAAAGGGGGTGCTATAAGCAGATATTAGATGTCACTCTCCTTCCATAGAAAACTCATTCCTAGCCCTCTATTTCAAAATACTTTGTCCTAGCTCTCTTTTTCTCATATACCTTTAATCTTCTACTGCTTACTGAAATCTAAAATTATCCTGAAGACATCACTTCTCAAAGAAAAATTGTAGACATTGTGAAAATTGTTTTCCTGGTACTTCTCACTTCACTCATTGTCAGTTCATATAAATCTTTCCAGTTTTCTCTGTACTCATCATATTGGTTATTTCTTATGGCACAAAATCCACAGAAGAAAACAAAAAGTATAAAAGCCACATAAATAAGTACCTAATTTATTAAATTAATCATGTAGAATATAGCATGCTTATATATCTTCAACCTGTATATGACAGATATTCATGATTTCATATATCTTTTCTCTAGTTCTTGTTGGTATATTGAAATGTTTATATGTATTGATTTAGATTATGTTATATGTATTGATTTAGAAATGTGAGATATGCAAAATTAGAGAAGCTACTCTAACTGTTCATATGGACTATTTGTGTTCAACCTGTGATAAAGCATTCAGAGCTTTCATTGATCTAAACAGTCACAATCAGACACACTATAAAAAACTCAAATCTAATATAGTGATGTCATTTTGGTCCTCTTCTAGTATGAAGGACAACAACCATCCATCTCTGGAATCTTGAACTCCTTGAATTTCAGCTTTGAAGCTATTTCAAATCTTGGATGATTGGCTGAAATGATGGAAATGTCAGGGGAAAAAAGATTAATTGTCATTAGTCTTGCAGTAAGAATAGTAAAAGTTCTCTTTAAAGGCTTTTAAAAATCTTAACTGAAAAGACAACTTAAAAAGTAGAAAATGTGATTTCCACTTCTCCTTTTATATTTCTTTCCCACCCACCTCTTAAATGGGCAGTGAATCCCTTCATAATGTGATGGCTCCACTCACTCCTTTCAGTACTCTAACAAAACTTTATTTTCATTGCAGTATGCCATATTTCAGAATTATTCTTTTTTTTCCTTTCTCTTTATAATATCAAAACTACTGTTAATTCAATGTAATATGTGTATGTGTGTTTATAGGAGTGGTGATTAAAATTATTTCCTAACAAGTTTGATGAGTTTATCTCTTTTTGTAGAACATGAATACATCCACTGATCTGTCATAAGAGGAAAGTGACAATCCCTCCTTAGATTTCAGAGACTAAAGCTGCCCTTTAACATGAATTTAGTAGGTTAGAAGTGCCATGGACCATCAGGAGATGGATTTTAGTTAATGAATTTGATTACAAGATAATTTTGTTGTCTAGGATTCTTGAGAGCATAGATTCATCGGAAGAACCATTTCTCTATGCTAATGTATAAAGCAAACTGGCAAATTGATTCAGTTTTTATTTTTGTTCCCTATTTAAAGAATAGATCAGAGTCCAGTTAGGAAGGGGAAGCTTATGCATGTATATTGCATATATACAGAGAAGCACATGGAATTTATGTACTATCACTCACTATTTTCTCATTAGAGAAGAGTATCTGAGAGTCAATTTCTCTAGCCCCCAAAATGATAAAAACCAGGATAATAGTGGAGGATAACTAGGTTCTGCAAAAGTACATGGAAGTTGTACATGTTTATCCATGTGGCTTAAGTTGGGAATTCATGGTCAATATTAATGAGCATCAACTTCCTCTTTAGAGGAGGAAAGAATCTCTATTTCCTTAACACCAAGGAATCTATTCATCTAGCAAAGTAGGACTATTTCTTAAGTAGTATTTGACTTCAGAATTTCATTTAGAGTAACATGAAGAGTTTAGCTATCTAAAGTTCTAGAGAGAAAATGGAGTTCCCGAGAAGGAGACTTCTTAAAAAAAAAAGAAGATGTTCACATGGTCCTCAAAAGAAGAACACCAAAAAGAAATGAAATTGGGGAAGAAAGGATGAAAAACTTGATTATCAACATTATTGCTGTAGTTTATTCAGATAGTGCAGGCCTGTTGAGAAGATTCTAATCAACAGTTTATTTATTTGCCTTCCATATTGTTCAGACTTTTCAATAATATCCTAAGGCATCCTAACTGGGGTATTCTTGGCAAATATATTGGAATGATTTCCCATTTCCTTCCTTTTCTAGTTAATTTTATAGATGAAGAAGCTGAGGCAAACAGGGTTAAGTGACTTGCCCAGCATTACAAAGCTAGTAAATGTCTGGAACCAGATTTGAATTCAGAAAGATGAATCTCAGATATTCCAGCTTTAGCACTCCCTCCATTTCACCACCCAGCTGCCACTATTTTCCTTCCAAGGGTGGGACAATTAATATGGAAGGAATTATTAAGATGCTGTGGGAGGGAATTTCTCCAGAATGTCAAGGTGCTATTAAGATGGTAAACTAAAATTCATTTCCTTTCTAAGAGGTTCTTATAAATAACTATGACTCTTTCATGTGTTTTCCATATCTATTTATAAGTCCCCTTAATACTTCTACTTTCTGAATTTTTCTAAGTGGCGAAGCAAAGCATTTGTCATCATTCAATCAATAAGCATTTATTAAGTGTTTTTTATGTGCCAAGCACTGTGTCAAGTGCCAGGAATACAAAGAAAGGCAAAAAATAGCTCTTGCTTTTGAGGAGCTCACAATTTAATATGAGAAACAATGTTCAAATAAATATGTACAAGGAAGCTATAAATAGTAAAAATGGGAAATAAGTAGCAGAGGAAAGGCACCAGAATTAAGAGAGATTGGAAAAAGTTTTATGTAGAAAATGGTATTTTAGTTGGAACTTGAAGGAAACCAGGGAATCCAAGAGGTAGAGATGAAAGATTTTGGGCATGGGGAGACAGTTTTGTTTAAGGAACAGGAAAGAGTTCAGTATCATCAGATGGAAGTATATGTTTGTGTGGGGGCTGGCATAAGTTGTAAGAAGAATGTAAAGGTGGGATGAGAGCTAGGTTATAAAAAGCTTTGGATGCCAAACAGAGGATTTTGATTTGATCTGGAAAGCAAGGAACCACTGGAGTTTATTGACTAAGGTGGTGATCCGTACTTTAGGAAAATCATTTTGATAGTCTATGGTAAATAGAATTGGGGAGAGAGTTGTGGGAAGCAGATTGACTAACATGACACTTACTCCACTAAATTCTTGTATAGCACTTGAAGACCTGTTACCTATGTTTGTAAAAGCCTTTAAACAAACTTTAAAAAAAATATTCCCCAAAGACAACTCTGCCTTGGTATATAAGAATCAAAGAGAAGAATCTTTTTTGAAATCAGTCTAGAGACTGGACCCAGTCTGTGTGAGTTCAGAGTTTGAGGCATTGGAAACCAGGGATTATAACTATCAGGAAATAAGAGGAAAGCAATCTAATCAAAAGACATACTACAAAGTGTGAATAACTATTACTTAGCATGTCCAGTCTTATTTATATGTTACTTGAAATAGATATCTAATTGGTAAAACTTTAGGCAGTTTAATAAAATGAAGTGACGAATTCCAGACAATGTTGAGAAAATACTTTTGGCCTATGAGAAAATTCTTTGGAACTTTGACAGTATAATATAGTAAAGTCAGTTTTATGATTGAATGTTTGAGGTACATTTATTTTTAGGTCTTAACATTTTTGGACAATTCTAATTTTATGGAGATGATAAATATTGAAACAAAAGCTAATCCTCTCTAATTTTTAACTTTTGATACCTGAAAAAATGGATGATAATATTGGGGCATTACATAAAAAATTTTATTATTATAAACTCAATTATTTCTTTTTTCAAGCATTTCAAAGGAGAAATTGATATTTTTATAGTTATAATAATAAAGATGAAACAAATTTACTAAATCACAAAAACTTCCTCTTAAATTTTCATATATGGAGACTACTTTGGAAATAAAAAAAAAAAACTGGGTATCCTAACTAATTCAATGGAAGATTCTCAAATTCATGTTGTAATACAGGAAGAGAAAGTGACTCCATTATGAAAATATTAGTTATGCATAATATATCTCTGAAATATTTCTCAATTTTAAAAACATCCAATTTACAAATTAAATATAGTAATAGTTTGCTCATTTGTCATCTAAATCATCTATAGAAACAATCTTCATTTTTTTTGAAATATCTAAATAGTTCTAAAATGTTCATGGATAAGGAATGCATTTGTCATAGACAAATAATTTGTTTTATTCCCTAGGACAAGAACAGTTAATAGATGTCTTGTAAAATAATATGTTGAAAGATGAGTTTCGGGGGGCGGAGCCAAGATGGCGGAATGAAAAGGTGACTCTCTGCGTCCTCCTCCAAACTTCTCTCAAATCAACAATAAAATAAGCCTCTGGACTGATCTTCAAGTCAACGAATCAGGAAATATTTGGATACTGCTTGCAGATATCTCTGAAAAACTTCACATCAGGTTTGTCTAGCTCAGACAGAGGGATAAACAGAGGACTCCAGTGTCAGAGAACTCTGGTGTAGGGCGGAAGTGAGGGTGGGACTCAGCTCAGCTCAGCTCATCCTGGCAAAAAACTCCAAACTCCAAACTCCAAATTCCAAACACCTGGAGTTTATCTGAGGCACTCGGGACACTCTGCCCTGATTGGGGGCAGGTGTTCTGGCAAACTTGCCTTGTTTAAGGAGTAATTCAGACTTAGTCTTAGCCCCCACCGGCCCAGCACCTTAAATTAATTCCCCGAAGCCCCCAGGGCAAAATCTTCAGCCGGCTGTTTCAGCCGCCGTTTTTTTTTCCCCTACCTTAAAGAGATATCCATGCTGTCTAAAAAAAAAAAAAAAAAAAAAAAAAAAAAAAATGAAGAGGCAAAAGAGAGCTCTCACCATAGACAGCTTTTATAAAGAGAAAGAGAACACCCCAGATCCAGAGGTTCCTTTAGACAAAACTCAAGAGGAAATCAGCAAGGACCATCACTGGTCCCCTTTTCAAAAGGCCTTTCTGGAAGATTGCTTAAAGAACCTAATAAAAGAGCTGGAGGATAAATGGGAAAATAAATTGAAATTAGTGCAAGAAGGATACAATATCTTGCAAGAAGGATATGATGCCCTGCAAAAGAGATATGAAAAAGACACCAATCTATTGAAAAATAAAATTAGTGAAGTGGACAAAGAGTGCAATGAACAAAAAAATTCAATTGGCCAGTTGCAAATGGAGCTTAAAAAGGTAACTGAAGAAAACAACACTTTAAAAAT
>JAJPUD010001528.1:0-24797 GCA_023553655.1 Myrmecobius fasciatus | reverse complement strand
GAAGAGAAGGGAAGAGAAGAGAAGAGAAGAGAGAAGAGAAGTGAAGACATTTTGGATATGAAGTTGGTGACCTTGGTTCCAAACCTTGGCTGTAAGTAGTCTCTCTAGAGTATCAATTTACTCATCTGTAAATAAGAGTTTGAAATTATGTGACTTTTAAGGCCTCTTTCAGTATCAAATCTATGATGCACAAGAGGCCATGCAAGACAATAAATGTAATACAGGGGGAAGAGCTTTGGCTCTGTGAAGTCACAGGACTGGATTCAAATCCCCTTATGAGACTTACTGTGTGACCTTGGATAAATCACTCAACCTTCCTAGTTCTAAATTTCCTCATATGTAAAATGAGTGGATTGGACTGGCCTCTGAGGTCTCTTGCACTTTGAGATCTCTGATCTCTGAACTGACTGTGAACTCACACTGTAAATGAATGCAGGGCTAAACATTCAGACCCTTTTACTGCCAGACCAACATCTACCCCCACCTTCCCCCCTTTTGTGGCTTTTGAAGCTAGCCACTGTTGTATATTAACCTCATACTTTAATTTCTGAACTTAAAACAGGAACTTTCAAAGGTGAAAAGTCTGAAGCAGCCATGGTAAATTGCAAGGGCAGCACCTATCTTGACTATGTTCCTGCTTCTGGCCCATGAAGCCTCACAGAAGAGGGTTTATTTTATATTGTTCCTTTGTATTTTTACATTTGACTGATTAAGTCAATGGAAACCAGCCCTTATTTTTGCTTTACAGGCAGGCCATGTTTTCCATCATTGGCACATACTGAAATAAACCAATGGGGAGTAAGGCAGGGCTGGGCTGCTGTTTTCTGTTACCCTGCAAATCAGAAAAAGATTGGTAGTTCTGATTAATCTCTTCTTTTGTTTAGTTGCCTGCATAACACCCTGCCAAATGACTTTATAATAAATAATAAAAGTCACAAAGAACTATGTGTTTATTCTCACCACCAATCCAAAGTAAAGATTTTCTTTAAACAAGTTATTTCTAATAAGGCACAAAGCCTGTAGAGAAATATTAAAGACTAATTTCCCTCATGGTTTCATGTTAGGAAAATGCACAAAACTTGAGAATAATTTCAACTAACAGTCATGTGGTTAAAAAAAGTTTCTGGAAAATGCCAAATTGGTCAAGGCACTCCAAATGTATCTCCACATCTTGTAAATCTCCATTTGATTAATAAAAATTATTATTAGGGCACACATGATGTTGTTCATACTCTATAACAGATTTCAGAAATATACTTTTTTGGGATGTGCCATAATAATGTATTTTTCTTAACATGCTAAAATAAAAACAGGATTAGGCTGCATATAAGAACCCCGAGTAATAACAAACAGAGCCCAATGTTGCCAGGCACACTTTCTCAATGGGAACATTAGTTAACAAGGTCATTCTTATGCAGGAATGTGACAGACATCAAAGTACAATTACTATTAAGCATAAGTATACTACTTAATAAGGTATAAAATTCCTTAAGTTCAATTTTATTAGCTCTTCTTTACTGCTACCAATTAGTCTCTGTCTCTGTCTCTGTATCTCTTTCTGTGCCTCTCTACATGTGTCTCTGTTTCTGTCTCTCTCTGGGTCTTTCAAAACATACACAGAAAGAGAAAATGATTAGCTCAAGGTAAAAAAGCAGTGAGATACTCCAATGAAGACTAAAGAATCCCTGCACTGGAATTTGCATAAAGTTTCTGCAATCCTGTTTCCATCACTGAAAAGATACAGCATTAATACTAGAACTCAATGACCAAAAGTCCAGTTAATGAAAGCAACATCTGGAAGTTGTTTCTGGATTGCTGGATCTTAAGGCAAATGTGTGAGGATAATTAACTGATTTAGCACTTTTAAGGGAAGTTTCTTCTTAATTATAGTATTTACTGGCAAATAATAGTGAATTAAAGAATATCATTTTTCCATGACTAAGAATCCATTAGGCTATCATGTTTTCCTTTTCAAACTCTGTGGATTCTGCTCCTTCCCTCAAGATGTAGGTACTTTACTTATAGACTAGGCTGCACAATGTATTCTATTGCATTGGTCAGTAGACTATTACATAGCTCTCTGGAAATTTTCAAGAGATTTACTCTGAAGGAATGAAATTATATAATTTTATATACATTTAATTATCTTATTTAATTTTGAAAGTGACTACCCTCAAATATTCAAACAACTCAAAGCATTGGAATAATCAATCAATGGGCTACCAATTGATTCTATAACTTTCAAATTTCAAGAGTATTTTTAATCCAAGAATTTTCTTCATTTAAAGACATGAATGGACCAATATACTTATATTCAGCAACTGGCCTTATAAAGACTTGACAATGTCCAGACCCTATAAGAGGGATAACATAAATTATCAATTCAATATGCTGAACAATGAAGCATAAAATTATATATTTATGCCATATTGATAGTATAAAATTGTTATGGATTTAGAGCTAGAAAATATTTTGGAGCTCATCCATTCTAACACCATTTTTTTAATAGGAAAAGAAATTAATGTGCATAATGTTACTACAACTTGTATAAGACAACACAGGTAGTAAATAGCAGTTGCTATTCAGTCATTTCAGTCTGACTTTTCATGACCCTATTTTGGATTTTCTTGGCAAAGATATTGAGTGGTTTGCTATTTCTTTCTCCAACTCATTTTACAGATAAGGAAACTGAGGTAAGCAGGATTAAGTGACTTCCCCAGAGTTACACAGATAGTAAGTGCAAGGCTTCATTTGAACTTATAAAGATTATTCTTCTTGACTCCAGCCTCAGTACTCTGTCCACTGCACAACCTAGTGTTGTTCTACTACTACTGTCAGAGTTGGGATTTAAACAGACATCTCCAACTTAGTACTTTTGCCAGTGCATAACATAACTTTATTTTTTAGAATATGATTAATCTTGTTATGGAAACTGAAGTGCTTCATCTAGATGAAAATATTTTCAGATGAAGAGTAATCATCTAAATAATTGATTGCGATTTTTCTAGGTGGGACACCATGACAAAATAGAAAAAAATTTCAGGAATCAGTAATGAAAATATACAGGTTTGCCTCCTGGCTCTTCAACTTAGTGACTGTGAAAATGTGAGCAAGTCATTTCATTTCTGCTAACCTCAGGCACTGAATTTATAAGGTGGAATTTGGCTTGATGGGTTCTGAAGAACCTTCCAGGGCTAAAATGAGATGGTTCTAGTACCAGATAGAATAAAGCCAATTCAGAGTAAGTATACTTACTCCGTAAGTAAGTACACAAGCAAAGGCAGTATTATTTGAAATCCTTATCTGCTGAGCATGACTAGTTCTCTGATGATTCTTACTAAGAGACACAGAAGAAAAAAAAAAGAGTTGGGAGAGGAAATAGCAGGATTTGAGATATATCTGAAGACATTCTTATGTTTATGTCATTTTGGTTTCCAGGCAAGCCTGGAACATTTTGCATGCAACTGTCTGAATTGGTAAAGAGTATGTTGACATGTTGTTATATGCCAAGAGCTTTGAAAAGGAGAGATATTCTTCATTCCTTCTTCAAGGGAGACACATGTGATTCCAGATTCTTTACGACTGCCTTTTGGGAAAAGAAAGGCTCTTTTACAGACATATAGAAGAAGATGGATGCTTACCACATCCCTGATTTCTAGATTGCTTATCTAGAACTTTCAGGGAATTTCTCCTTGGATGATATTAGGTCTCCTCTTGTGGCTGACTGAGAAACCATCTTAATTCCATCTAAACAGTTCATTTCCTCCGCATTTTCTAGTATATTCTAATCTATATGAGTTGTCTAGTTTCCCTTTGTTGTTTGCTTGGATAAATGAGTTTTTAACTGGATATTTGTGATAACCTTTTATGTGATGAGTGTTTTGGTGGGAAAGGATCATGATAGTGGATAAAAGCTTGGAATACCCTCTTCCCTTCAGAAAAAGGCACCAAAGGCAGTTTTTTTTGTTCATGCTGCTAGGTTAATAATATTTGGGGAAACAAATAACTATCATTCTAATCCAAAGAGGCTAGCATTATGTAGTTTCTCTCACTACCCTCAAGGCAAGAGCCCTGGAGAAAATTTAGCAAGATTCCAGTGACAACTATCAATGCCTCACTTCCTGACAACTATCTATACTTTTAGACATCCTATATGGATATACTCATCTTACATAGTATACACTTTATATAATGCCTAGTCCTTTGAAAGATGGAAGAAATATATAAGCTCTGTTTGGTAGTAAGAAGCAAATCTATGCTCAATAAGACTTTTGCTATAAATAACAGTTTAGTTGAAAGGGCAAGAAAAGTCACACCTTATGTTCAATTTTCCATTCACTAATTTGACAACATTAGATAAATCACTCATTCTGTCTCTTTCTTTTCATCCTTTTGCTTCTATTCCTTCTCCTTCTGATTCCTTCATCTGCATTTTTTTCTTCTTTCTCCTTTCAAATCCTTCACTTTCACCCTATCCTCTTGGTCTTTTTTTTAAATCTTTCTCTCAAATTCCTCCATTGGAGGAATAGTCTAGTTAGTACCCCATTCTAACATAAAAATGATTTTGAGTTCTTGAAGACTATGCCAGCAGGACACAAACTCTGGGAAATGCCCACATGGCTAGAAAGTCTCTGAGCATGGACCCATTTACAAATTGTGCTTATTATATAAGGACCAATTATTTTGTTTTAAGGGTTACAAAATGCTTTTCCAACAATAGCCCTGTGACTTCATCAGTACAAATACTGTTATTACAATTTTGTAGGTGAGGTATTGGAAACCCAAAGAATATTTTGACTTCCTCATGCCCCCAAAGCTATTTAATATTGTAGTCAGGATGAATGGATTCAAAACCTCCAGAAGCTTTATTTGAATTTCAAATCTTTTCACATTATGGCAAATCGAAGTCTTCTGTGCCAGAGTTTTTCCATTTATACTTGAAGATTATATCTGCTTTATTCATTATTTAGGTTGTTCATTTTTAACATGAAATAATGTAAATATGTTTTGAAAAAGTAAAACAAAACAACACTTTATAAATATAAGCTATCTTTATCTTCTTATTTTAAGCATGTCAAGAAGCATGAGCTTTGGGCTCTGGCTCCTTCTGGTAGTACAAAAGTATTCTGGCCCCCTTATTGAAAGAAATGCAATTAGCAGCCATTGGCCAGCAATTTTATATCCTTTATCAAGGCACCACATCACATAAGACTCATCAAAAGGGGCCAGAACATAAGCTTATTCCGAATAGTGCTTCTTGAGAGAAACAGATAAAGGGGATTCCTCTGATTACCTCTGTAACATCAATAGAGATTGATTCAACTCTCCCTTAAGCAAATGAAAACTGTGGAAATGAGAAGAGGAAGAGAGGAATTATTGTGAAGGGAATATTATTTCCTTCCAAAGGGCTCTTTTTACATAACCATCTTCTCTTTTGCAAGAGGAGTAGACTAACTGGGAAATTTATACCAGAGTGTTTGTGATACTCCATATCCCCATGCCATACTTTTGTCCTTTGTTCTGGTTGTCTGACATTGTTGGAATATACTCCTACCTTATCCTATCCTCTTAGAATCCTTTATTTCTTTCACAACTCTGATTAAATGATATCTTCATTATGAAGTTTTTCTTGATTTCCCCAGGTACCAATGCCATAACATCCCATCTCCCCCTAGTTTGTACTCCCCCATTCCTGCTATTTACCTGGTATTCATTCTGTGTATATTCATTCATGTAAATGCTCTCTCCCTTGGTACAATGTAAGTTCATCGAGGGCAGGAACTATTTAATTTCTTTTTTAATTTTCTCAGTACTTGGCACTTAATAGGTGCTTAATGAAAGAGAAGAAGCTGAGATAAAGATATGTACTGCATCATCTCTTCTATAACATTCTATGTATCTTGGCTTCTGCCAATTTTATTTTTGCTATAACTCTGTACAAACATCTTTAGTCATATTCTCTTAGGGCTTAAACTAGAATCTATTGCAAATTCAAAATTAAGGGCTTTGTTTGTTGTTTTCCAAGTAATTGAGAGCTACTGGTTTAGGATGCTTGACAGTTTGATTCTTTATCATATGAACTGATGTGAATATAAAGGATTTAAACTATTTCTATTGTGACTCAAAGAAAGAGTCCATTTCATTTAGAAAAATGTAAGCTTCTTAAGATTAAGGAGAGTTTTAATTTTTATCTCTGACTCCTCAACAAGCACATTTTCTTGTATACATAAGGGATCAATTAATGCTTATTGATCAGTTGATCCTCAACACTTAGCATAGAAGTTTGTCCACAGAAAGTGCTTAATAAATTGTTTTTTTTGCAATTGAATTCTTTAAGTTTTCCAAGTTGGGATGTACCCCACTGAGAAAGTATAAGTCTCTTTCAAGAGGGACACATCGCAATAATCAAAATTATTTTATATTTTTAGTACAAATCAAGCATAAATATATCCACATTTTTGTGATGAAAACTAAATTTACATTGAATTCAACAATAGCAAAACTAACATTTCAAATTTATTCTGACAGTAGATGCAAGGCAATGATTATTTAATATAGTATGTACAAATGAGGCTAAATTTTTGTTGGCACAAATATTAATGCAGAGTGATCTGCCATTTTCCTGAAAACCAGTATATATTGATGATACATATGAGTTATGTCAGCATACTTCTTGTTACATTTTAACTTGAAGTATATAAACTTGAAGTTAAATAATATTGGTGTAGAAGTACTAAAGTTGTCTTATACTTCTCAGATCATTTCAAAAGGGCAGCTAGGTGGTGCAGTGGTGGATGAAGTGCTGGACCAGGACTTAGGAAGACCCATTTTTAAAATGAGTTCAAATCAAAAATGATACTTACTAGCTCTGTAACCCTGATTAAGTCATCTAACCCTGTTTACTTCAATTTCTTCATCTGTCAAATAAATTGGTGAAGGAAATGGTGAATCACCCTAATATTTTTGCCAAGAAAACTCTAAGTGGAATTACAAAAAGTCAAACCTGACTGAAAAACAAATGAAGAACATCAGTGTTATAAACTTTTTTTCTGAAAAAAAAAAAAAAACAATTAAACAAACATATAATTTAAAAATTGTCTTAAGTAACTATAAACTTTTGCTCAATTATATTTTATTACCTTCAATTTTTGTCTTTAATATTGAAAAGGCAAAATAATTATATTCAATACTTAATTATATTAAAAAGAAAAGTAATTAGAACTGATGAAATGGATACAGGTAAAGGCAACAGAGATCTGTTAAGTAGTAGAAAGATGGCAAAAAGTAAAAAAAACCTAAGTATAGAAAATAATTGACTCTGTCATAGCGATTTATAAATATTGCTATTGATGGTGATAAAACACATGAATTTGCTGTATAGAAATGTTTCTGCTACAGATAGCATGAAACAAAATGTTGAAACATTGGGGCAGCTAGGTGGTGCAGTGGATAGAGCACCAATCCTGAAGTGAGGAGGACCTGAGTTCAAATATGGTCTCAATCCCTAGCTGTGTGACCCTGGGCAAGTCTCTTAACCCCAATTGCCTCAGCAAAAAAATAAATAAAAAGATAATTTTAAAAAAATTAAAAAAATGTTGAAACATTTTGAAAATATACGTGTAGGAATACAAACCTTTTTTATCCAGAGAAAATTTGATGCTTTTATAAGTAAAAAGAAACTTTTTTCAAGAAACCATGCCTGTGATATCAATAGGATTGTAACATATAAATTGCTTATATAATTGTAAAGTGTCAAAAAATGATAGTATAAGAAAAAAGTGTGCTACCTGTAGTTACATATGTCATTGAAAAATGGGGAATTGTAGATGCAAAGCAGTTAGTGGCAGATAAATACACTAGAGACAAGAATTTCTCAGTCTGAAGACCTTTATGATCACTTAATTGAGAAACTAAAATCTTTCAATTTTGCAATTTAAATCAATGAAGCAATATATTTTTTATTCAGATTTAGATTTATGGTGTTGTTGAAAATGATGACAGAGAAGATATGTTACTTCATAAACTTGAATCAATGATACATCAAGAGAAATTTTCAATTTAATTGCAGAGATTATTTTTTAAATGAAAATAATGTGGGAAAATTGCATAGGGATTCTGCACTGAAAATTTCATTGATGTCTGGAAGAAATGCTGATCTATGGAATTAATTCAAAAGTATAGTTCCTTTTGAAATTTAGATTAATTGCATGTTTCATTAAAAGGTACATTTAATTAGAAATATGAGTGAAAAGCTGAATTCAGTTTTTAACTTGTTGTAAGAGTCATCATGGGAACATAGAGTTAAAGTTTGAGAGACCTTGGAGATGTTTTATTATTTTATAAATGAGCAAACTGAATCAGAA
This sequence comes from Myrmecobius fasciatus, assembly GCA_023553655.1. Lineage (NCBI taxonomy): Eukaryota > Metazoa > Chordata > Mammalia > Dasyuromorphia > Myrmecobiidae > Myrmecobius > Myrmecobius fasciatus. The sequence continues at coordinate 16,434 of JAJPUD010001528.1, read as the reverse complement.
AGAGAAGAAAAATAATTTTCTCAAGGTCACACAAGTATTAAGTGTCTGAGAGAGTATTTGAACTCAGATCTTTCTGATTCTATGTCCTACACTCTATGTATTGGCCACCATCTTTAAATTAAAGAGAAATCTCTGAAAATTTATGTGATACAAAGGCAGATGATAAGCTAATTGATGCTGAAAAATTATCCTTATTATTTTGATAAAAATAAAATTTGCAAATAATTTTATTAATAATTATCTGTGTTTATTGCATTTCTCCACCATTTAAGATTTTTTGTTATAAAAATTGTAAGGAAATTTTTATTTGAATAAAACATGAACGAAAACAATTATCTGTGTAGATTATCTTGTTTTTTCTTTTGTAACAAGGGAGATTTCTTCATAGAGTTTGATGAACATCAAATTACTTTATACTTAAAGTTGAACATAAATTTTTATGCATTAAGCAAATTTGATGATGGGTAATGGAAATTTATGTATATATGTGTATGCATGTGTCTAGTGGATGTGACAACATACTCCCAGTTAAGTCTATTTGACCTCACATAGGAATGACTTATTCCATAGAATAGAGCCATGTTTCTTTTAGGTCGCCTACTTCCCTGGGAATAAGGAAGTGGGAGCAGCCAAGCTTTGAATGTGTGGAAGAAACAATTGAAAACCTTGAAGCTTTGGTAACAACATAGAAGACTATTGTCTGAAGGAAAAATGCTCTCTAGACATTGGTGTCTTGAAACAAATCTCTAATAAATGTTCTCTCATCATATACATATAAAAATATGTTCATATGCACATATAAAATACCACTGTTCTTTACTTTAGAATGTAGCACTGTAGGTGTGTTGCTATGCAAAAGTAAGAATTATTCTATAAGAATTCACTCCACAAGACCAGACATTCCTTTAGCATCATCTCTACTCAAAGATAGGCTTTTCACAGATACAGAGGTTTTTTTTTTAAATTTTTGGCCCCAAATTCCCACATTTCAGCTTCTCTCATTATTGGTGAAAACTCTGTAGTTATTGTGTTGGAAGCTCTGTTTCCTCAGATTCTTGTAGCTTTTCTTTTATTCACTCTGCTTATGACAACTTCAATTTAGCTAGCCATGCCTCAGCTACTGAGACAGCTCCTTGTCAAACATATCATGTCAGGGACAATTCAGAATAGGGTATTAGATTGTTCCTGTTATTCTACTAATTTCCTATGTCTTTAAAATACTCTCATACTCTCTTACAACTCCTTCTAACTCCTTATAAAAAAATCCCATAATCTGTTCTCCATTTCACCTCATGAGAGTATGATTTCACCAACTTCTTCCCAAAACTTTGGGGACAACCAGTTTTGAGCTCTTCATCACTCTCTTGTCTCCTCCCTACTAACCAATTATCAGTTCTTTTCACCTTTCTCTGATTAAGAGCTTTTGCTCCACCTTTAGAAATGAACTCCCACCCCATGTTTCTTCACCATATTCCCTCCATCAGAATGATAACCCTTGACCTTCATACTCACCCCTGCCTTGTATCTCATCATTCATGTGTCTTTTCCTTCAGTATCTTCACAAAATGAATTCAAACACAAAGTTCTCCTTATCTCATCTTTTTATAACATTGATTCAACTACCAAAATATAACCAAATCATTTTTCTTCAAATGAATGACTTCTAATTCATCCCACTAGTGTTAAAGGATGAAATCTTGAAATCATAAATTCTGAATGCAGAAAAAGTTTAAATCTATAAGAGTAAGGGAGAAATGGGAGCAGATTATTCTGTCATGGCTATTGTGGACTGCTTTTTTGTTGTCTACATAATGTTTTTTTTTTCTCTTGATTCAATAAATAAATGTAGGCTTAAAAAAGATTAATGTCTTACTTCATAGCAAGTAGTATGCTAACTACTGAGGATATACATAGAAAATAAAATAAAATAATATCTGCTATCATCAAGTAAGAAATACAAATAGGAGGGTTCAGTTGCAGGATAAATGGAAAGGTAATGATCCAGATAAGTGAAGCACTTGGATTTGATTATCAAGGGAGATCATAGGATAATAGCTAGTTCTTTTTCTTTCTGTTTAGAGCTGTAAGGAAACTTAAGGGCCATCAGATTTAACCCTTCTAATGTCATAGATGAAGAAACCATAGATGAGGCTTATTCAGCATTATACAAGTTGTAAGTATTTAAGGCAGTATTCAAATCTAGAGCCTACTGTTTTCAAATAAAATGCTTTATCCACTCCTTACTGTTTTTCAAGACATAAGGCTTTTTTGGCAATGGAAGCTTAGTTGGATGAGATTCTAATAATATTGTGGTTATAATTATATTCAAATTGTATCAAAATGTATCATTATTCACATTGTTATATTATAATAAAACAGGCCAGTCAAAGAAGCAAGATGTCATAAGGGAGAGACATTAGGCAGCATAAATAAGTAAATGAAATGACTGCCACCATTTTTCTCACAGAATAGCACAGGTGAAAGAGGAAAAGAACATAGAACAGTTAGAAACAACATAAGAACCCTGTGCTCTTAGAAAACTATGAGTAGAAGTGATTCCAGAGCAACCATCCATTCCACCAGCCAGAGCCATCACCAATGTTCATGTAAAATGCCAAAAAGATGTAAATTGGGATACTAGGAAGCATAGGGTCAGCTTTATTTATAGAGGCTGTTGTTTGTCCTTCATTTTCAAAGAGGACCATGACATCAGAGAAGGATGTCATGACATGCAACTGAATTAGATTTGAGTGAGGCAGGGCTGTGCAAGATCACCTGCCTCATTTTTCCCTCCAGAGCCATCTGGGTCTTGTGACAAGATATAGATCAAGACAACTAAGGATGGCATTATCCCTATTTTAGAGATGATAAAGTTTTTGCTAGAATACTAGATAGCATAGCAGTGTTTGATATATTTGTCTTAAAGTCAGAAGACTCCTCATTTTGTACATTAGGAAAATAAGGTTCAGAGAAATGACTTTTATAAGGTCATACAGGTAACAAGTAGAAAGAAGAGTGGGTATTTGAATCCAAGACTTTAGACTACAGATCCAAAATCCTTTTTTCCTGTATGTCACTGCTTACCCTTTAAAGATGAGGAACCTTCATTAATTATGGAAATTCAAATTCCAAATTATTGTAAAAGAGTTATTTAATCAGCTCATAATAATTCTTGTAAAGATAATAAATTTGGAAACTATGAGTCATATTTTTTTTTATCTCAGATTGATTTTTTCCAACTATTTGTTGTAGTACTCTGTTCTATCTTCATAGAAACCGAGAATTTCTCAGTTAAGAGGAATTATATTCCATCAGGAGCAATGGGTAGAAATCACAAAAAGGCAAATTGCAGCTTAATATTAGAAATCACTTATTATTGGTACTATCCAATATGGAAGGGGATGCCTCAATAGCTAGTACCTTTTCCTTTCTTGAAGATCTTTAAGAAGAAACTAGACAGTCTCTTGTTAAATCTGTTCAAATGGGAATTCTTTTTGTGTACAGGCTGGATGGATAATCTCCCAAATAAATAGTCAGTTAAGCATTTGCGAGTACCAAGTACTGTGCTAAGTCCTAGGAATATAAAAATAAAAATAGTCCCTCACTTTAAAGAGCTTATATTCTGATGAACTATATATAGAGAGGCATAAGCAAGTATTTTTTTTAAATCTCCTAATTTAAAAATTCTGTGATTTCATGACCTAATTCAATCACTTTAATTGAAAGATAAAATTTCAATCTCATGAAGATCATTGTTTTGTCTAATGGCAAATGCTTTCATGGCAAATCCAGAACTTATAGTCTATTCCCATTTACTCTGAATATGTTTTGCTTTGTCTATATTTGTTTACATATTTTTGTTCCTGTTAAGTTGTAACTTCATTAGGACAGGAACTGTTTTCTGCCCCCTTTTTTAGTATTCTGAGCACTCAACACAGTGCCAGGCATATAAAATAGGTTTAATAAATGTTTATTTATTGATCTTAAACAATATATCACATATACTATATATCTTCTGGAAATCTTATCCTACATATCACTGTATATGCCTGGGTTCCCTCATCTGAGAATAAGCCCCAAGTAATTCATCTCTAAAATGGGGATAAAATGTTTTGTCCTGAATATTTCTCATGATTGCTGTGGATCAATTCTGTGGATTGATGAGAATCAAATATGATAAAATATATAAAACATTTACCTTAAGAGAGCTACATAAATGTAAATTTGTGGCCATCAATTCATGCATTCTCAAGGAATGAAAACTGAAAGGAATAAACATTTTAATATTACTTGAAGAAAAACACAATTAGAAAAGTAAAAATTTCATACATTGAATGAAACCAAATAGAATAAATTGTAATTTGTCTGTTCTTTTACATTATCTGTTCTGTTCTTTTACATTATCTGTGACATAAACTTCTGTAGAATGAATGTGGTAATTTTAAAGGGTAAACATTAAAATCCTCAAATAGTAGAATTTTACATATCCAAATATTACATATCTGTTAACTACAAGTATCCATAAAACAGCCATGAACCGAAATAGAAATGGTCTCTGAGCAATCTAAATATATTTAGCAATGTCCATAAATTTAAACTACACACTAAGCCTTTCATTTAATATTTATTTACTCCTTTTAAGGCATAGTTCTAACAAACCTGGCTGTTTGGTTGCCCAGATCACAGAATATTAGCAACAGAAAATTGGGTCATATGGAATTCTACACATATATTTGTATATATATATATATGCAATATATATATATACACACACACATATATATTACAAATAGCAAGAAATGACTGAGTGTGACAACAGAGTTAAAAAAAATTGTTTAAAAAGCAAGTATAAGAATTAAAAAACTATAGCACTTTAAGATCATTCAATATAGGGTAAAAACTCTCTAAATTTCAAATGTTTCTGTCATGTCATCAGATTAGAATGGAAAAACTGATATTGCATGTTCATCAAAAAGGTGAAATTACATTCAATATACACCAATGGGTTTTCAGAAAACTTAGGTTTGAATTCCAGTGATAGCTCTCTTATTTGTATGACACAGGCAAATCCTTAAGCTCTTTGAGCCTCAATGTTCTTACTTGTAAAATGTGGCAAGTAATAATTGTAGTGCCTACTTTACAGAATTTTTATGAAGGGAAGCTTTTTGGAAAGTATAAAGTATTATGAATATGACTTATTACTATCATTATTTTTGGTTATTATGTTGTTAATGTTATTAGTTATATGTTAATATGGTTATTAGTGAACTATAGAGTATTTTTGGTAGAAATTTCCATTAAAAACTGTTAAAACATTTTTATGAAGTTTTGGCACTTCAATAAAGTAAGTTTCATTTACTTAAGAATTGGTTTGTGTAGAAAATATTTACTTTTCAAAAATGATTGATAATCTGTCTCTACTGAATGAAATAATTTTTGTTGTTAAACACTTATTTTACCAAAATATGACACAAAATCCTTTCATTAATAACATCCTTTTTGTAACCTAAGACATTTTAGTTATTGTATAGATATGAAGTGATGATGTCTTCTCCATAGTAGACTAAATGATAAAGATTTTTATGAATCAAAAAGAAAACCAAAGTAACTGAATTTTGGAATTGGAAAGGAAGTCAGCAGCCACCTAATCCCAACCAGAAATGGAATTCCAACCATGGCAAATAATCATTGAATATCTATTTCAAAACCTCTCCAAAGGTAGAGTCAATTCTCCCCAAAGGCAACTGTTTCTCTTTTGGACAACATTCATAGTTAACAATGTTTTCCTGAAGTCCAGATTAGGATCTATTATGCATTTCTCTCAGTTCTGCTCCTTAGGTCATAAAGAAAGAAAGGTAAAACACTAAAAGCCTTCCAACAATGAGAATGACTCCTGATCTTTTGAGAATGAAGCTGAGATTTCTGGCTGAGAAGTCCAGGATCTTAATGCCTTGATCCAGGGATTAAAGATCAATGAAATGTAAAAAGTGCTGGATTTGGAGTCAGGTCACTGTTGGAATTCAAGTTGTCATTAACTATCTATGTGACCTTGGTCAAGTCACTTAAAGTTTCTCAGATGCCTCTATAAAATGACAGCAGTAAATGAAGTAACTGCAGAAATGCCTTTTAGTTCAAAATTTATTTTCCTGTCACCTTTGGACCAAGGACAATGTCCTCTGGGGTGCCTTCTAAGCAGAAGCAGATATTCTGGAGATTTAAGTGGGATCATTAAGACCTAGGAACCAAGACTGAATATTTTAATGGTGTAGTTATAAATAAGCATGAATAGTAAGAATTTGGAAAGATCATATAGGCTTTTGAAAGCCAGAGAAATTTGGACTCTGGAAGTGTCATGATAAAGAAACAAAACTCTTATTGTGACTTAAAGTAGGATTCTAATCTACATGCTATTTCTGATTAGTACATTTTTGTTGAAGATGTCAAATTTCCAATTAGGTAATGGAAATAACTCAAAGTCAAATGAGCATTCAAACCTATTTGGATCATATAGTGCCAACATTCCTAACATATATTTGGTCAGTTAGGACTTTCTTCTTCATCTTTCATGAGGTTGTCATGGCCTGCTCATAGAGTTAAGGAAAAGGACTACACCAAGTAAATTTGTTGCCATATAGGCTTTGTTACCATCATTCATCAGCCTCCTAAAGGGTCTTTCCTTTATTTAATATTTTGAGATATAGGAACTCTGAATTTTATTTTCTTTCACATGGATATTTTCTACATGCTAACACTGACTTTAACTCCAGCCTTTTTTGATATTTTAAGGATAAATTAATAATGGACTATTAGTTTTATTTTTGAAATTGTTAATTGAACTGCTTTGGGGTATTGACTGATTAGTGTGTATGGTTGAATTGTATTAGAATTGAGGACTTAACAATCAACCTGAACTATGGAAGGGAGGTGGAAAAAAGTAAATGATCAATTCGGAGCATCATATCTGATTTTACAGGGCCAGGTTTTAAATCTTGGTGATGTGACTCACCAATCACTTACCTTTGCTGGGCTCAGTTTTTTTTTTATCTATAAAAGAAGGGAGTTAAATCAGATAATTTCTAAATTCCCTATTATATATGACCCTATAAGAAGGCTATAAGAAAACACTGAGGCCACTGGAATAATCCAACAAGATGAGGAAAAACATTAGCTGGAAGAAACTAGACTCATACTTCAACAGCCCTCCTCTAAAACAAAAGGCACAGACTGCAATAGCAGATATTTGAAGTTGTAAGACATAATTTTATTTTAAACACATGTTCTGCTTTAATGACACTACTTATTCAGGCACAAGGTAACTGGCCTTTGGCAGGAAGTACTGATTTGCTTAATTCTATTAAGCCAGGCTACAGAAGGCAAATCTGTCTTTTAAAATTAAGTCACCTCTGCTTGCAAGCAAATTTGACATTGACCAATAATCACCCTGACATTCCTTGGCTTTTGCTCCTTTGGAAACCACTGAATGTCATGATGGAGAAAAATGGAACTGGGAATACCCAGCCACCAAATTATACTATCCAAATGGGAAGAGTCCAATATACAGACCATATCCTCACAAAAGTGCAAATAAATCTGTTGCCAGCTTTGCCCATTGACTTTGGGTGGTGTTGTATCAAGTCTATGGGAATGTTCTATATAAACTCTTGATGGCAGAGGGGGTGGATTTCTCCATGAAGGATGCCAAGAAATCACCAAAGACTGATTTTATTGGGAGATTGTTCCAATGACCTACAGAGCAGTGTGCCAGACTCATACAAACTCAGCCTCTTGCTCCCTTAAAATTTCATTCAGGATTGTCATGACTGATTGGACTTTGGTCTCCAGATGAGTTGTCTTCAGATGGATAAAAAAAAAAATCATGGTCACCGAATTTGTGAGTTCCTGGAAATCTTGAGAGGTGGCAGTGGCTGGGGAATTGGGGGTGGATGGGTGTGGGAAGGGTAACCACACTAAGCCAAGTCTAAGGCCATAGGAGTTCAAAGGTAACAATATTCCGCAAAATGTTGAGTCATCTCAAGGCACACAGCGGTAAGTTATTGTGCACTTTGGGTGGCAAGTACATATGGTTGGTTGACATTTATGAGGTGGTATTTCTTCACTTCCTGTCCCAAACTCCTAGGTCAAGTCAATGCCATTCTTGCCACTGCCCTTGTTTTGAAGAGATGGCTACAATTTAGTTACAAACTGGAGTTAAAATGAGAGACTTTGGAGAAGCACATGAGGTTAGGTTCTGGATCATTCTGACCACAAAATGTTACACACCTCTTAATAGGACTGACATACTATAATATCTATAGGATTTTGGGGAAAAATCAGTAATAAATCATTACCTTTGCTGTTTAATTTTAGATAAAGGTTTCAATTCAATTCAATTAATTTAAATTACCATTCTAGTTCAGCTGGGAACTTTTAACATTGTCTGAACTCAGGTTGTATCATTCTAGCACAACAATAGTGAAACACGCATTTGTTAAAAATGATGCCTTTTGTTTTATGTAGCATTCATGTCTAAATATATATTTTCCCTCTCAATTCTATAGCTAGTCATCTCTAGAAACAAAGATTATAAAAGAAATAAGGGACTAAAGCAGTTCATCAAAGCAATTAATATGGTATATAAAAGTTTACACACACACTAGTTGTGTTGCACTCCTTTACAATGAAGTATTTTCTCAACTTTTCCTAGGGGACAAACTTGGAAACAATAATTACATGGCATTCAAATTAATTTTTATGTATGTCTTTTATATTCTTTTAGCAATTGTCTATGCTTTTCTCCCCTATTGCTACTTTACTCTTCCTATATTTCTATGTATTGTTCATTTTCATTGTATTTTAGCATTACAACATTATTCCATTACACTCATGCCAAAATTTGTTTAACCACTTCCCCAAGAGATGAGCATCTATCTTCTTTCTAGTTCTTTGCTCTCCTAAAAAAGTCATAAAAATCCTTTGAATATTTTGACATATATGTGATCTTTCTGTCTGACACTAACTTCCTTGGGGTATATACTTAGCATTTTTTTGAGGTATAATTTCATATTCTTATCTGGAATGGATAGACCAAGTCACAGCTGTACCAAAATATAACAATATCTCATACTTGTTTATGTGTGTTTGAAATGAGTTGTGTTGGATTTTCAGAATTTATACGTCAAATATTTTAATAGGATCTCTCGCTATAATTTCCTCCTATATTCGAGAAAGGTAATTTATTTGTATCCTATTACTTTTCTAAGCTATTAATTTTCTCAATTAGCTTTTTTGCTAATAGTATGTAGTTTTCAAGTGAAACATGTTATCTACATAAGTGGATAATTTTATTTCCTTTTTTGTGAGTATGTCACTGTGATTATGTCAAATAATATTTGGGGAGAAGGAAAGCATTTTTATTTTACTTTTTTAATTAATAAAATGTTTAAAGTATCCTTAGTGCAAATTATGCTAGCTTTGAGATTAGATATATAATTTTCATCAACATATAATTTTTCTTTCTATGCTTATGCTTTGTAAGGTTTGGGAAATAAATTAATGTCATACATTTTCAAAGTTTTGGGTATCTACTTAAATAATTGAGTGGTTTGTGAAATTTTTATTTTTAACATAATCAGGTTAATTATTTTCCAAATATTGATTATTCTCATATTTCTGCTACAAATCTAATATAATCCTTGTCAATTTTTAAAATATATTGTGGCACTCTTTTTGTTAGAATTTTATTTGAAATTGTATAAATATTCTGAGTAGAATTAATCTAGAGTTGTTTGTTTCTTTGCTTTGTGTTATCTTTTCTCAGTACCATAATTAATTTATCAAAAGTTTAGTAGAATGTTCTCTTTTAAAATTTTTAGGAATACTTTATGTAGCATAAGGATTAATTGCTCTTTCATTATTTGATAGAATTAACTTGAAAATAGATCTGGGTAAGAATTTTTCCCCCTTGGTAGTTTCTTTCTGGCTTGTTGATTTTGTTTTTTTAAGATTGAGTTAGGTTTTTTGTATACTTTAAGAAATCATTCATATTTGTTAAATTCTTGGTTTTGATAGCATATTTATTTATGATAGATTCTTATTATTCTTTTTTATTTCTCTGTTGTGATTTTAATTTTTTCCTTTTAATTTCTCTTTACTTTGACCAGATAAAGATTTTTGATAAATTGGCTTTTTCTTTTTAAAATTATTTCCAGGATTTTACAAAATGTCCTTTTCTTCTAATTTTCAAAAAAAAAATTCTGTTTTTTTCTCCTTATTTTAGGATTTCTATGTCTTTTAAAATTTTAATGTACATTCAGTTTATTACATATTATTCTATTTTTTTTTCTTTCAGATATGTAGTTCTTCCTCTATAGACTGAATTAGCTATATTCCAACCATAAAATAGATTGTCTGGATTTTTTCCATTCTCTAACCCAGTTATAATTTTTCTATGATTTTTGAGTCATTTATTAAACAAGATTTGTTATTATTTGCTTTGTCTCAATCTTTTCATTATCATGAATATAATGCTTCCTCTTCATTTCTTTAAGATATTTGTTTAGTATGTCTACTTTTTGTTTTATTTATTTTCTCTGTGTACTCATAAATACTCAATTTTTATCAAGGTACACAATGATGATAATTATTCACATTCTTTGATACTCCTATTCAGAAGATACCTTAAGTCTTTGGGCTATAATTTCTCCATGTGTTAATTACTATACTTCTTTTTTGTTTCATTTTGTTTATCTTTTTGTTTGATTTATCCAGCTCCAAAAGAGGCTGTTAGAATCTCCTATAATTATTATATTAATGAGCTTTTTTGAAAATCAGTTATCTTTTCTTTAATAAGTTCTATTAATGCATCTTTTCATATGCATGCATTTTTATTTTGTCAGTTTTCCCTAAACTTTTATTTCTACCTGAATATTATAAATCTTTTTAATTTAAATTGTTGGATTTAATTTCTTCTCTGTGTGGCTACTCTCATTTTATTTTTTTAGATTGTATATTCACATTTAAGCTTATTATTATTAGTTTTGGGTTATTTTTCTTTTCATTTCTTTCCTATTAATTTTTATTCCCCTTCTCTTTCCAATCAGAACTTTGCTCATGCAATTAATTTTTCTTATTAATATCCAGTAGTAAAGTCATTTGCTCAAGGTCACACAGATAATAAATGATTGAGATTAGATTTCAACCTATGTCTTCCTGATTCCTAATCTAGCACTTTAAAAAAATGTTTATTAAAGCTTTTTATTTGCAAAACATATGCATGGGTAATTTTTCAATATTGACTCTTGCAAAGTCGTCTGTTCCAAATTTTTCTCCCCTTCCCCCCACCCTTTCCCCTAGATGGCAGGTAGTCTAATACATGTTAATTATGTTAAAATACATGACAAATCAAATATATGTATACATGTTTATAGTTATCTTGCTGTATAAGAAAATTCAAATCTATAAAAAAAAACCTGAAAAGGAAAACAAAATGCAAGCAAACATCAACAGAAAGCATAAAAATGCTATGTTGTGGTCCACACTCAGATCCTACAGCTTCTCCCTGGGTGTATATGGCTTTCTTCATCACTGAACAATTGGAACTGGTTTGAAACATCTCATTGTTGAAGAGAACCATGTCCATCAGAATTGATCATCATATAGTCTTGTTGCCGTGTTTAATGATCTCCTGGTCTATTCATTTCACTTAGCATCAGTTCATGCAAATCTCTCCAGGCCTCTCTGAAATCATCCTGCTGGTCATTTCTTACAGAACAATAATATTCCATGACATTCATATACCATAATTTATTCAGCCATTCTCCAATTGATGGGCATCCATTCAGTTTCCAGTTTCTAGCCACTGCAAAAAGGGCTGCCACAAACATTTTTGCACATGGGGGTCCCTTTCCTTTCTTTAAGATCTCTTTGGGATATTGGCCCAGTAGAAACACTGCTGGGTCAAAAGGTATGCACAGTTTGATAACTTTTTGAGCATAGTTCCAAATTGCTCTCCAGAATGGTTGGATCCATTCACAGTTCCACCAACAATGTATCAGTGTCCCAGTTTTCCCACATCCCTTCCAACATTCATCATTATCTTTTCCTGTCATCCTAGCCAATTTGCATTTCTCTGATCAATAGTGATTTGGAGCACCTTTTCATATGACTAGAAATAGTTTTAATTTCTTCATCTGAAAACTGTTCATATTCTTTGACCATTTATCGCTAATCTAGAACGTTTACAATTATATGCTATAGCTATCTTTTAAATAACATATTTTGCTACTCTTTTTCTCAACAAAAAATGTATTTATTTGTGAGAAGTTACAGACAAAATGAATAAGTAAAATAGACAACAGGAGTGGTAAATATGAAATAGATTTGGGAGAGCATATAGTTAGCAAGGAAAGAGGTTTTAACAATTAATTTTGCTACTTTATAATTTTTCCTTTATGTTGTTATTTCTCTCTATGTCCAGTCTATCCTGAATTCTAGTCTCTAAACCATGGACTGCCCTCTGATTCTTCCTTCTTTGCTCTCTTTGTCCATAATGAAGATAGTTTGTGCCATATCAAATTAAAATGTCATTTTCTATTCTATATATAAATAAACATATAGATCTTATCATCTCTTTTTTTTGTTGTTCCTGCAATCTTCACTCAAAGAGATAGCATTTCACGAGGAAAACAATGTTAAATGAAAGCAGTTCATTGTGGTGCAAGCTACTTCGTTCTGAGTCATGAGGCATAGTCCTTCTTGGATTTATAATAATCATTCTTTACTCCCCAATCCAGGTTATCATAAAAAGTATTATGACTTCTTTCCTTAATAATAGACAGGGCTAGGATGTATCTCTGGCTTTTCTTTGTCTCATATCTCACCTTTCTCTATTAATACAACTTCACATAGTTATTCTTCCCACAAATAATGTTAATTAACTTCTAAGAGAATCATAGGATTTGGTCCATGGAATATTAACTCAACTTTTTGTCCTAATTTTCAACTGTTTCTTTAAGCTCACCTTAAATCTTTAGCCCTTATGTCCTTTCCATCCCAAGATGACTTTCCTTTGTTCTTTATTTTCCTTTCAGTTAATTACAGCTTGGGATATTTCATCTTTATGAGACAGTAATTAGGAAAGCAGCTTGAACCACCAAATTTCTCTTTTATAATATCTATAGTTAAAGGCAGAAAGATAGAATCTTAGTGTTGTCCCCAATCTATGAGTCCATTATACTTGGAGGGGGAAATGCAGACATAATGTTCAATATTTTTATGAAAGTGAACACAATCTATATTTTAAAATTTAATCAATTTTACAATTCTTAAATCAAAGACATAGTTAAAAGTCATATTCCTAAGCAACTGGATATATGGCTTCCACTGGAACACTTCCATTGATCTGGGGATTCAGTACTTATTGAGATACTTTAGTCCATGAGGATTTACTATGTCTAATTACCATTAAACCAGTATTTGTCTCATATGATCTCTATTTTTGTGTCAGAAAAATCTTGCTAGTGCCATGTGTATTTATATCTAACTCTATTGATTCTTAGTCAACATTTAATTATCATAATAAAGATGCTATGAAAATAGCCATTGCATTCTGAAATATTTGCTCATGTTTGGAAAGCCTAGTATTTGGTAATTAACACCTTTACCAACAATCAGTATTTCTTTCCTTAGTTTAGTTTATTTTTATGGGGAAGAAAATGCCTCTCATGGGGTAGCTGGCTAAGATATACATAGGAGAACAATAAAAATCTAGTATAGGCAAAAGTGGGGGATGTTATCACATTCATGAATATGGTCCTCAGAAAAGAAATTTAACTTGTAAGAAGATTATTAAAGAGTAAGCAACCTCAAAAAGATTTTTGAGAGATAAATCATTATATGTAAATGGATTGCCCTTCTTACCTCATGCAAATGTTTGGCTTTAGAAAAAAAAGGCCAAATATAACATCTATAGATAGCTAGAACCCATCTATTGTGTTCACAGTTGGAGACATTATTTAATAGTTTGCTCAATCTGCCAAATGATGTCTCTGATCATGAACATTGTGAGTGGGTTTTATTCCAATGCATGGTATCTAACAATGTATACTGTATTGTGCTTTAGTAGTTCCTAATGCGAGGAGAAAAATGTTTTATTATCTCTTTGAACTCTCAATAATTTTTCATTTAATTAGAATTTGACTACTTTTTAGTGACATTTTTATGTTTTATATTTATATATACACATATGTAAATATATTTATATTCATAGTCATGTCCTATATTCTTCTTTTGATTCTGCTTGTTTCACTTTGCATCAGTTCATTCAAATTTTCCTCTATTTCTCATATTTGTAATTTCTTACTGTACAATGAATTTTCTTTATGTTCATTTACCCTAATCTTTTTGGCTATTTCTCAACTGATAGGCACTGATGTTTTACAATTCTTTGAAAACTCAAGAAGTAAGGTGGCTACATATATTTTATTATGCACTATATAGCTTTCTTTTTTTGTTTTCTACTTCCTTGAAGTATATACCTAATAATGGGATCTCTGTCTCAAAAGGCATTACATACATTCTTCTAGTGTCTGGAGTGCTCTCCCTCCTCCTCTCTATCTACTAGTTTCCCTAGCTTACTTTAATTCCTATCTAAGAACCAGTCTTCTACAGGGATCTTTTCTAACTCTTCATGATTCTAATGCCTTCCTTCTCTTATTCCTTTCTAAATTATCTTGTATATAGTTTGTTTGTAATATTACTTTGTTTAATGTCTCTTCCATTAGATTATGAGGCAAAGACTACTATCTTTTGCCTATTTTTGTATCCCTAGTAGTGATTAGCAAAGTGATTAGCACAAAGTAGACATTTAATAAATATTTTTTGATCCAATAATTCTCATTTTGATTTCTCTAGCTTTACCTCCCTATTTAATTTCTGAGTTTCAGGTTGCTGCTACTCCCAAGCTTATCTATTTAAGGTTTTCCAACCATTCTCTAAGTACTGTTTCTTTTGACATATACTTGAAAAATTCTACTTTTCTGTTTTCTCTCCTGTTCAGTCTTCTCCTGCCTACAGAAGACTTATGAATAACAAAGTTTTTAAGAGGAAAATGTTACAAAGAAGAAAACCAAATAAGACAATGTCATTCATTAAAAATATGTATCTGGAGGATCTATCTCATTTTCCAAATGGAATCCATTTTTGACCTGAATTGGATCTACTCTCTCACAGTGAGGGATACCTTTGCTGAGCAAACATTTCCTTGTTTTATATCTTGGTTAAATTTTATGATCAGAGGGCCATTGAACAACATTATTTTTGTTATTATATCTTTCAAGGAAACTTGAATGATTTTCATTAAAAGAGACTTTTTGTTTGAAAAGAAACTTTAAAGGACCATTTTGTTTTACAAAATCAAATACTTTTTTATAATCAACAAATAGTAAACATAACGGAGTCTTATATTCTCAATACCTTCTGGTCAATTAAAGATATGGTATATTGAGGAATATAACAAAAAATATGCTTTTTTCCCCTAACTAGTATATTCATTGAAATTGCCTTTGATTAATGTAGATTCACATAAAGATTTTGTAAGTAGGAAAATAAACATGTATGTTAGTAATTTAAAAAATGTTTTCTCAATTATATCTTTTTCAATAATTAGAGATCCCCTCCCAAATTTTTATTATTGTTATTTCTTATTTCTTTCAGGTACCTTTGTATCAACCTTAAACACCCTTACAATTGAGTGTCATTCCATACAGATCTGCCTTGTAGACTCTATATCTGATCCAAATGTTCTTCCCAACTTTTTTTCTCTTTAATATAATATAATTCCTCATAAGCACATCTGGGAAATAGAGCTTGACTTAGCTCTAGAATTAGCATGTCTATCTGGAACATATAGAACAGATGAACAAAGTTCATCTTTGGGGACACGAAGAGGAGAGAAGGTTGAGTTGTCTTCATAAAACTGCAAAGTTTCTATGGAGAAAAAGGTCTATAATTTTATTGCCACATTCTTTTTTTTCCTCAGAGAACTTATATTTAACTAGAAGAAACAGCATATACTGTAAATAAAATATAATATTCTTTTTATTGAAGCTTTTTATTTTCAAAACATATGCAAGGATAATTTTTCAATATTGACCCTTGCAAAACATTGTGTTCCAATTCCCACTCTTCCTTCCAGCCCCTCATCTAGATGACAAGTAATCCAATATATGTTAAACATGATAAAAATATATGTGAATTAAATATAGGCATACATATTTATTATCTTGCTACACAAGAAAAATCTGATCAAAAAAGAAGAAAAATGAGAAAGAATATAAAATTCAAGCAAGCAACAACAAAAGAATTGAAAATGTTGTGTTGATCCACACAGTTCTCACAGTTCTCTCTCTGGGTGTAGATAGTTCTCATCATCCCAAG
>JAJPUD010001527.1:375941-415758 GCA_023553655.1 Myrmecobius fasciatus | reverse complement strand
GGAGAGAGGAGGAGGAAGGGAGGAGGAAAGGAGGAACGAGGGAAGAAAGGAAGAAATGAAAGGAGGGAGGGAGTAAGGAAGGAAGGGAGGAAAAGAGGGAGGGAGAGAGGGAGGAAAGAGACAAGGAGGGAAGAAGAGAAGGGATGGAAGGAAGAAAGGAAGGAAAGAAGGGAGAGAGGAAGGAAGGAAGGAAGGAAGGAAGGAAGGAAGGAAGGAAGGAAGGAAGGAAGGAAGGAAGAGAGGGAGGGAAAGAGGAAGGAAAGAAGGCAGGAAGGAAGGAAGGGAGAGAGGGCGGAAAGGAGGAAGGAAAGAAGGAAGAAAGGGAAGGAGAGAGGGAGAGAGGGAGGAGGGAGGAGGGAGAGAGGAGAGAGGGAAGAGGGAGAGAGAATAGAAGGAGGAGGGATGGAGGAGAGAGGGAAGAGGGAGGGAAGTGAGAAGGAGGGAAGAGGGAGGAAGGAGGGAAGAAAGGAAGAAATGAAAGGAGGGAGTGAGTAAGGAAGGAAGGGAGGAAAAGAGGGAGGGAGAGAGGGAGGGAGAGAGGAAGGAAGGAGGAGGGAGGGAGGAGAGAGGGAAGAGGGAGAGAGAATAGAGGCAGGAGGGATGGAGGAGAGAGGGAGGAGGAAGGGAGGAGGGAAGGAGGAGAAAGGGAGGAGGGAGGGAGGAGAGAAAGAGAGAGAGGGAGGGAGGAGAGAAGAAAGGAAGAAATGAAAGGAGGGAGGGAGTAAGGAAGGAAGGAAGGGAGAGAGGAATGAAGGAAGGAAGGGAGAGAGGAAGGAAGGAAGGGAGAGAGGAAGGAAGGAAGGAAGGAAGGAAGGAAAGAAGGAAGGAAGGAAGGAAGGAAGGAAGGAAGGAAGGAAGGAAGGAAGGAAGGAAGGAAGGAAGGAAGGAAGGAAGGAAGGAAGGGAGGGAGGGAGGTAGGAAGGAAGGAAGGAAGGAAGGAAGGAAGGAAGGAAGGAAGGGAGGGAGGGAGGAAAGAAGGAAGGAAGGAAAGAAGGAAGGGAGGGAGGGAGGGAGAGAGGAAAAAAACAAGAAAAAAACAAAATCCTATTCCCCACTCTCAAGGAGCTCCCATTCTGATGGACATATGCTAGATGACAACTTTTCAAGTATAATATAGTGGGAATTATTAGGTTAGATGGGCACTGAAATCCTATTTAACTTTCAAATTCAGTTATTTTAATATTGAACAAAATATATCAATAATTTTTAATAAACTGCTAAAAATCTGGGAAAATGCTTTCCTTTCCGTGGCTTTGTCATCAACTTTAACCTAAATGCAAGGTATAAGAAAATTCCCTAAAGTCTCTTCTTCCCATCATCCTGATCTTCCAACAAAAGAAGATGAACAGATAGGGGACTTCTAATTATCTACAATCAGGTACTTGGTTCTTCTCTTCTTTCTTCCTTCTCTCCGGTTGTCTGCATATATAGCCTTCAAAATGTCAATGACCCTTGCTCATTTTCCCACCATTAAGATGGAGAGACACAAATTGTAGTCCCTATCTATCACCTAGATTCTTTTAATTTTCCCAAAGAAGATAAATGGAGCTAGTGATCAACACAATTGTGAAAGAGTTGTTCAGTCTAAAAATAATACAATTGTAAAGGCATTATGGGATCCATTCACAAAGGATCCAAAGGAGGGGAAGATAATAAAGTGGTGGGAAAAAAATCTCAAATTTCTTTAATTCAGAATCTACTTTACTACCAAATATTTAATATCAAATAAATCTTTCGCACATACACACATATACATATGACCAAACTACTGTGAACTACTTTCACATTTACATATTTTGCATGAGAATCATCTCCACAGGTTTTGAGTGTGAGGGAACCATTAAGCATTTGCAAGTGATTTGTAGTAGACCATATCATTGTCAATATACTATTGACTAAAAGTCTAAAGAATACAAGATCATTATGCTGAAAGGGTTATAAAATCATCTATCCTTTGACTTAACAATACCACTATTAGGTTTAAATCCCAAATGTGATTTTTTTAAAAAAAAAAAAAAGGAAAAGAACTTATATGTATAAAACATTTATAGCAGTTATTTTATTGGAGCAAAGAATTGGAAATTGAGGGGATGTCCATCAATTGGGAAATGGTTGAATAAAATGTGTATATGATTATGAAAGAAATTATTGTTCTATAAGAAATGATGAGCAGGATACTATCAGAAAAACCTGGAAAGTCCTCCATGTTTCAAGCAAAATTAAATGTGTTGTGTATATAGTAATAAGAAAGTTGTGGGATGATGGACCCTGAATGACTTTGCTATTTGTAGTAATATAATGGTCCAAGACTCTTTTGGAAGACTTACAATGAAAAATGCTATCCATACCCAGAGAAAGTACTGATTGTGTCTGAATAGTCTGAAACATAGTGTCTTTTTATTTTTTTTTTCTTGAGGGTTTTTTTTTGGGGGGGGTAGAGCAGGAGAGGAGATCTATGTTTTCTTGTGCAACAAGACTTTTATGGAAATGTTTTGTACAACTTCATATGGGCCTTCTCAAAGAGGTAGGGAGGATGAGAAAGAATCTGGAACTCAAAATTTTAAAAATAAATTTAAAAAAACATTGTTTTACTTGTAACTGGGGAAAATAATATTAAAACATATTTTTTAAAAAGAAAACAAGATCACATTATGCTTATTTTATTATTTTTAAAAGCATTTGATTTGATAATATAAAATACTTCTTAAAGACTCCCTTTAAACAAGATGCCTTCTAACCACACATCAGAACCATATAGGACTCTTTGAGAAATATAACAGGTCACCTTGTTCAATTATCTATTTATGGTGAGATCCTCTGGATGCTTTTACTTGCAGATGCTATATTAATTATATCAAATTCTAGAACATTAATTACAGTGACTCCTAATAGTGAACTGTAACTACTCAAAAAATTTAGCCCAACCATACAATCACATTATTCTTTTTTAAATTATATAAATAACATGTGCTGTTTAGATTTAAGACATGCATTTGGACATGAAAGACAGTATAGCTGGACAACAAGTTGGTACTAAAATAAAAACAGACTTGAAGACCTTCAAGAAGTTGCAAAACTCTTTTAAAACTCTTTTTCAAGCTTCTCCCGAAAACAGCTCACCTGTATATAACTAATATTCCACTGATGGTACTACATAGTTGTAAAAAATGGAGCACGACAGTTTCTGAGGAATTGACTTTTATATAGAGGGATACAGAGAGATAAAAGTAGATGTATTCAGGGTACAACATATAAAATGCCAATTTCTCTAATGCACCTTCTGTGTTCACCTGTAACATGAGCAGCATCCACATCCCAGTAAAATTCATCAAGATGGGCTAAACCAGGTTGAGCATAACCAACAGACCTCAAATCCTTTGGTAAGTTAAGAGGATGTCTATTCCAAGCACACAAAGACTTCCCCAGTAGAATGAGAGGATCAAAACAATTTGTTTCAATAGCCATGAAAATGACTGAAACAGGGGCTGTGAAGAACTTAGAATTTAGCCAATCAAAGACACCAGGATCACCCACTGTGATTGGGACCATTGCCAGTCATCCTGACTTTTGTCTTGATAAAAGAGAGAGTAACACTGATAATTTTGTGCAAGTTTACCTCAATTTACCTGTGATGTCATTGGTCCACCACTGATGATGGCATTGAAACAAAAGACAAACAAGAAGTAAATAATGATATCAGAGGAATATATGTTAGAAAACAGACTAGTCATGAGGTGAAGATTAGCAATTATAGGAATGACAATGTTTCACTGATGTCTTTGAATATCAAGAAAAAGTTAGGAAAGGCTCCCAAACATTGATTAGACCCACTCTCCAGGAGAAACAAAGAAAAACATGGAACAACTCTTGTGGTAGACAAGCATATAGTGAGATCTGAATATCTTTGAATAAGTAAGCATTCTCATCAATGAAATCACACATCCATTTGAGAATGAAAGAGAAAAATACAATCTGGCCAACCAAATGCATAAACTTTCAACTATACAAATGTTTCTAAAACCTGATATCACTAAACACCAAGTGTTTTCCCCATTTTTTTACTCCATATATCAAGAAAACACAAGATATATTAGTTGCTTGTATTTTTTGAAAATCTAATGAAAGAAAATGATAGCAACATTTTTAACAGGTTTGTTTCCAAAATTAACTTCTCACAAATATTTTTTTCACTGAAAAAACTTAAATACCACATATTAATCATGGATTATGTAGGATTATATGTAATAAATCTATGAATGGAAAGAATGAGATACATTTTCATTTTTTTCTCTGTTCAAATGAAATAGATTAAGAAAATGAATATGTGCCTAAGTCTTTTACTATAAAATGCTTTTTGACTCAGAATTACTGCACAAAAATTAATCAGACATTTAAAAGATCTTTGCTGGGACTTGTAAAAAGATTTCTTAATTATTCTGACCATAGGTAAAGATATTCCAATTAAAATATTGAATATTTGCATTTCAATAAAATATTTCACAAAAAAAACTATCTATGCTGGTTACAAAAGTCTCCAGAAGTAATACTGGCTAGTCAATTCCTTCTAAAATAGTAGTAGTAATAGTAGTAACAACAATAATAATTAGTCAAAATAGCTAATATTTATGTAGCACTTTAAAGTTTACAAAGCACTTTATATACATACATACAATCTTATGTGATTCTCCCAATAATTCTGTGAATGAATGAATGAAGCACTTGTTAAGTATATATTATGTGCAAAGTACTGTGATAAAGTTCTGGGAATATATATAGAAAATTATGACAGTTCAGTTCCCTCAAAGAGCTCACAGTTTAATGAGGAAGACAACACATATGTAATTTTTTCACTGTAAATCTGATGTAAAAACCTTGTAGTCCTTAGGATGCAGGAACAAAGAAAATGATAATTTATCTTCTTTAATATCATTTACACTAATAAAGTTATATCATTTTCTCATGTTAAGCCATTTGACAGACCCAAGGACTTTGATGAAAAGGACTTTCTTTTTCTGGGTCTTTCATAGCTGCGGCTGCAGCATTTGTAGGAACAATTGCCAGGCTGCTCACAATGGCTGCTTCTCAGGATGACAGCTGAGGACACTGGACTAGTAATATTGCTATTCCAAAGGCTCTTAGGTTCAAGATCCTGTACTATCTTCATCAGTGTATGGAGATAATGGTCCAGATGGTGGTGCTGGTTTGACTTACCTGGTAAATGCTACATCCTATGTCTCCCTCAGGATGCCTTGCTATTTTAGCTAGGATGACATGTCTACCCTGTGTATGGCAGATGTTTAGCAGTTGGTGTGGTGGCTGGCACTTTTTCCATAGCAGTTGTTTCCCTTCCTTGGATAACAGTGAAGAGGACTAAATTGGAAACAAGTCTTGGAGGTAAGGAGGAGTAATCTCTTCTCAAGGATACTATTCCTATCTTCCTTTTGGTGGCAACTGGTCAGCAGTTGATGAAGAAGGCTCCCTTTCCACAATGATTTCTCTACCATAATAATAGCCATTGAGAGTGAAAAAACAGTGCCCCATAACCTGTGAAGCACTACTGCATCTAAGGCTTCTGGTGTCAAAATCCTGGGCAATCCCCATTAAGATCTGAGGGAAAATGGCAGGCAAGATGGTAGTGTTTAGTGACAAGCTTACATGTTGTCTTCTCTCTCTGTCTCTGTCTATCTGTCTGTCTGTCTGTCTGTCTGTCTCTGTCTCTCTCTCTCTCTCTCTCTCTCTCTCTGTGTGTGTCTCTCTGTCTTTTTCTCTCTCACCTAGGCTGACTTGCCTGCTTGTATGTGGCAGTTTGTTAGCATTTGGTAGGGAGGGCTGGCCCCTATCTAAACAAGTCATCTGCCTCTATGTCTTCAAGGATTTGGTTGGAATTAGAAATGGCAATCTGGAGATGAGAAGTGCCACTCCCAGGGATCCTATACCCATCAGTTGGTGGAAGTTAATCAGAAGTTGTTGTTGATGTTGATGAGGAAGGTCATTCATCTCTTTATCTCTGTGAGATGTGTCCTTAATTTGCAGATGAGAAAACTGAGGTTGAGAGAGATGTTAAGTGATTTGCCAAGAGTCATCCTGCTTGTAAGTATTTACTGGGGGATGCAAATTCAGATTGTCCTGACTCCAAATCCAATACTTTTTCCACTCTGTCACTCACAAAGCAATGAATTTCTCCTAATTTCAAACAGATTTTCTAATAGAAGAACAAAGAGTAGGTGGTAAAGTTGTTAAAGGGCATCCTGAAACAAAAGTTTGCCAACTTTGATATAAGAATATGCAAAACATAGAGAAAGATTTATGAAGTGCTGCTGTAGTTATTACCAAGAGTTAATAACTTGATAGTTATTACCAAGAGCTAAGGTTAATTGTCCTGCCTTCTGTGGTATCAATAATAAAATAAAAATAGATGAACTATGAATCAATCTCATCATTCATCATATTGAATCCTGTAAGCTTTTGTCTAGAGTAAGGATAACTATTTTACTATTAGGTATATTAAGAGATCAACTTTTTGATTGTCCATACAATAGCATAATATAAAAATGTGTGTATATATAATTGTGATAATCTACTTCTCTCAAAAAGCTCACATTTTATAGGAAGAGGAAACATACATATAGGGTATTTATATTTATAGCTATATGAAAATACTTAAAATGAAGTATCATTTTAGCCCAGAATTGAAGAAGAGCAGGCTGGATTGTCTTTAAAAAATTTCAAATTCAGGGGGGCAGCTAGGTGGTGCAGTGGATAGAGCACCAGCCCTGAAGTCAGAAGGACCTGAGTTCGGATCTGGTCTCAGACACGTAACAGCTGTGTGACCCTGGGCAAGTCACTTAACCCCAATTGCCTTAGCAAAAAAAAAAAAAAAAAAAAGAGAGAGAGAGAAAAAATTTCAAATTCCCTAACCTCTGCCTTCTTCAAATTTCTCATCTTTAAAATAAGGTTAGACAAGGTGATCTTTAAGGAACCTTCCAGTTCTAAAATGACAAGGACCAATCCTAAAGATCCTTTTGTGTCCCAGGAGAATATCTAATTTTTTTACTTTTTTAAAAAATTTGTTTATTTGGTTAAGACCTGTAATTTCACTGGCATAGGCTACTTCCAAAAAGGAAACTCCCTCTCTTTCTCTACACTTATAGACCATAACTGATTAATAATTCTTAGAAAGTTTTCAGGGAGCCCCAAAACATTAAGTGACTTGTCTGGGGTCACCCAGCCTTTATGTATGAGAATTTGTACCCCAACCACTCTAACTCTAAGACTTGCCTTCTAATGACTGTTCCATGCTTCTAGTACAAATAAATAAATGTATTACCATAAATAGTTTGCATTTTATATTTATCCTGAGAGATTCTCATGCCTTACAGTATTTTTTTAGTTACTGTGTGAAGCATATGGAGATCCTCAGCCTACTTTGCATAACTGAAGAGTGCATATTCACTTGTTTCATAATGTTTCATGGCCCGAACAGAACAGCATAATTGCATTATTTACATAACATAATATCCCTTTTCTATTCTGACCACAAATTTTTAATATTAGTTAATTATAATAGCAAAGTTGGGTAGCCATTTCCTAGTTAGGCTCTTCTTCCTCTTCCAAAAAAGGAATAAAGACATCTTTCAACATGTTTTCTTTTCCCTGTTAAACTAAAATATACATGAAATTATTTTTCTGATTTAAAATTGTTCTGTATTTTTCACATGCTATCTAGGATCTGTCTTTGAGCCTTACATATTGGTCATTCTCGTGGCTGAAAAATTTAACAATATATCATAAGAAAAAATATGTAAGATGGCTTCATTTTTAGAATTATAGTTCATGAGAGAGTTAGTTTACAGGGCCTATCTTGAAGCATCCCATAATTGGAGAATATTATAAGAAAATATAATACATTATAGAAATTATGGTATTTTATCCCCTTTCAATCCCCAACCCAATTAGGGTCACCCTTCTTGGGGAGAAAAGCATAGCCAATCTTATAAAAGCATAAAGGAAAAAAAACAATGAAAATGCTTAGAGACTTTGGGACATTTATGTGCATGAAAAGGTTTAAGAAAAGCTAGAGCTATCATCTGGCATAAAGACTATCATTATGTGGATGGTTCTTAAATCTCTTCACCTTTAACCTCTGCTTCTCTACTTATCTCCAAGAAAATTTCTCTCTCTCAGATTTCTTGATGTTAACTCAATTTAAGGAAAGACTGGCCATCAATAAAGTTCATTTATCCAAGCATCCAGCTGTGCTTGAGCATTACACTAAGCTCTATGGGGAAGGAAAAAAAGAGGAAAGGAACACTGCCCTGCCTTCAAGCATTTTATACTCTAAATATATAGCAGATAGATTTTTTTTTAAAAGCACCTTAATAGTACCTCCAAAGTGACATCTAAGTTATTTAATTTAATGACTCAGTGTCAATAAGTACAGGATTTTTCTGAGTAAAGTAAAAATATGAATCATATTTTTCAGACATGTTTTTCCCCCTGAGGCAATTGGGGTTAAGTGACTTGTCCAGGGTCAAAGAGCTAGGAAGTGTTAAATGTCTGAGGTCAAATTTGAACTCAGGTCCGCCTGACTTAAAGGCTGGTGCTCCATCCACTGCATCACCAGCTGCCCTTCAGACATGCTTTAAAGGAGATAAAAATCACAGATTGATAAACAGAAGAGGGAAAGACATTTTAAATGGGAAAGGATGTTCTGAGCAAAGTTATTGTAATAAAATAAGTCCTGTGGCAGAATAGTGAAGTAAGGAGTAGATAGTAAATTGCTGAGATGATGAGCCTGCCACAGGAGTGAATTTTGGAGTCTTGAAGGTCAATCAAGTGATTACTAATCTAATAGAATAGAATAATGAACTGGGAAACAGAAGTTCTTTAAAAACAAAAACAGGTTCAGCCTTAGAGTAAGGAAAACCTACTTTTGACACATTAGTTATGTGATCATGGGCAAGTCACTAAGCCATTCCCCAGGAAACTCTTCAAAATGCATGTTACACAAGAATGAATATAATAAGCATTTATTAAGCACCTATTGTGGGCCAGACACTATGTGAAACCCTGGAGATATAAAGACCAGACAAATTTTAAAAGTCTTTGTCCTCAGGGAGCTTACATTTTAATAGAGGACTTGTTATGCACACATTTAATACATAGATAGGGATAATATTTTATTGTAAATTCTTTGGAATAGGAAGTCCCAGCTTGTGAAACTATTTCTACTAAAGCAGGCTGGTACTTTCTCTGCATTTCAGTCTTAGAGAGGCCTAAAGCACTGAGAGGTTAAGGACTTGTCACATAGGGTCATGTAGTCAATAAACTTCTGAGGCAACATTTAATACAATTCTTCTTGACTTCAAGGCTAGCTTTCTAGCTAGTTTGCCCTGTTGTTATACAAAAATGAAAAGAAAATAGTTTGGAGACCAAGGGCACTAGCATCTGGGGATTCAAAAAAAGATTTCATATAGAAGGTGTTACTTGAGCTGAGCCTTGAAGGAAAAGTATTTCGAGAGGTGGAGGTAAAAAGAGGAGTACATTCTAAGCATTCAGCAAATGAAACGGTAAAGACATAACAGATGGAGTATTGTGTGTGTGTGTGTGGTGTGGTGTGGTGTGTGTGTGTGTGTGTGTGTGTGTGTGTGTGTAAGGGCAATATGGTTGGATCTCAAAATGCATGGAGGGAAGTAATTTGCAAAAAAAAAAAATTAAAGGCAGGACAGGTTCAGATTTTGAAGGTATTTAAATGCCAACAACTTTATATTTAAGGTAATAAAAGTCCCTGGAATTAAGTTTTTGATTGAGAAGAAAGCTAACACACTTTAGGAATAACTCTTTAGTAGTCTCCAAGTGGATAAAACCCTGGCTCTGGAGTAAGGAGTAGCTGAATTCAAAATCAGTCTTGGACACTTATTAGATGTGTGACCCTGTACAAGTCATTTAAAACCAATTGCCTCAAAAAAAAGGATTACTTTGCCATAATCTGAAAGCCCATTTCAAATGATGTAACATAAATTTCTAGTGGTCTCAAACAAATTTTGTGATTTTTTTTCATTCTTTATTTTTTTGTATCACAAAAGTAGGATAGTTTTAATCAAATGTCAGAAGTTTTTTATTTTTTCTGAAATAAGAAGCACAAGCATTGTCATGGATAATAATAGCTCATTTTCATTGTACTTTACACAAGCTATCTTCTCTGATCCTTACAACAACCCTTTGAAATAAGTGCTATTATTACTTCCATTTTATAGATAAGGAAACTTAAACACACAATCTGTAAATGTCTGAGACAGAATTTAAATTGAAGTTTTCTTAATTCCAAATTCAACAATGTCTCTGCCTACTGTACCACTTGGCTGCCTACCTAGACACAGAGGTCTGTGGCCTACCTTGAGAAGGACCAATTTAATTTATGAATTGTTATAGGCCCCAGAACATCTTGCAGAGAATTGGAACACTGAACTCAGTCAGAGACATGATCCTCTTCTAACCCTACTACCACAAGCTTATATGAGAGTGTACAAGTCCTATAACCTCTGGTTCTTCAATTTCTCCATTTTCAAACTGAGGATAATAATACCTAATCTCCTACCTACCTCTTAAAGCTATAATGAGAATTAATTGGATGTCTGCAAAGTGTTTTGACCTCCTCAGAAAGACACCCATGTGATTAAAACTCCTTAATTTCTCTCTCTTCGTGCACCAGATCTTCAATTATGATACGCATAAGCTTGCAATTCTGGTTCCAATTGACTCCCTTCCCTCCCCTCCTCATATGACATGCAAGTTGTAATCAGGTGCTATTCTGCCTTGGAAACATCAGCCCTAAAAATTCACTTTCTCTGTTTTATAATTCCTGATGTTTAAACCATCATTAGTCTCAGTTATTGTAATCTCTTTAGAATACTTTCTTTTTCTTACCTCAAGAAGAGGAAAATTTAATGGAAAGTGAGCTCTAATGCCCATCAGGGGAGAAAGTAAAATAAAAAAATTGAATTAAATTAAAAGTTCACATTTTAATCAAGAAACAAATAACCTTCTTCAAATATGCACATGGTTAAGTCATTCTCAATTGTTCAAGCTGCTTGAAGTTTCTTTTCCACTGGGAGAAATAAAGTGTATAAATTTGAAGGAATGCAGGCCGATGGGAAAGAATGGTAGCTGGGATACCCTGGAAAGGAAGAGAGTAGCAGCAGGCAGGGGAGAGAAAGGAGATTTGCCTTCATTCTGTATAAGAAGACAAGCAGTTTAGAAAAAAGCTGAAGAGGATTTACAATTCACTTGCCAAGGAAACTGGTGAACAGAGCAACTACTTTAGAGCTGTGGGGAGGTGAAAAGAGGTGAGAAAGGAGAAAAAAAAGAAGACTGAATGGGGAGGGAGGAGAGAGAAAGAAGTTTGCCACCACTATCAGCTTTTACCAACAGGTAGCAGGTTGCAAGCAGGTTGCAATGAACCAAAGCAGGATTATTATGTGACTCTAAGAATAGCTGGCTAATACATCCATATAATGTTTACTGGGGAGCTAGGTGACAGAGCAGATAAAGTTATGCCTGAAGCAGAAGACCTGAGTTCGATATCAGCTTCAGATACTTACTACTGTGTGACTCTGAACAAGTCACTTAACCTTGCTTGTCTGACTTTTCTCATCTGTAAAAGGGGCTGGAGAAGGAAATAGCAAGCCACCCCAGTATTTTGCTAAGAAATCTTCAAATGGGGTCATAAAAAGTTAGACAACACTGAAATAACAAAACAACAAATATGACAGGTACTGTGTTAACTTTATAATTATCAGAGACAATTATTATATGTAAATATTATCAGTATATTATATGTTATCACAATAACCTTGGTAGATAGGTGCCATTATTACACCCATTTTATAGATGAAGACACTGAGGAACATAAAAGTTAAATGACTTACCCATAATTCCACAACTAAAAGTATGTGGGTCCGAATTTGAACTCAGATTCCTGACTCCAGTTCAGCACTGTAGTCACTGAACTACTTAACTTCCACTTTAAAGCAGTAATTTCTAACTTGGGATCCATGAATTCATTGTGTGTGTGTGTGTGTCTCCTAATATTCTGATATATATTCTGATAACTGTTTTCTTTGTAATTTTATGCATTACATTTTGTACATCTAAAAATGTTATTCCGAAAAGAAGTCTATAAGCTTTATCAGACTGACATCATTACGTGAAAAATGTTAACATTGCTCTACTCAAAAAAAAAAAAAGTCTCTCTTCTAAGAATATACTTATTTCAAGACAAATGTTCAGGCATTCCTTCCTTCCTTAAATCAAATATCCTCTTTAATGTTGTCAATTGCATGCCTATAAGTAAAGATCTGGTCTCATTATACTCTCAAACATTTTCCCAGGTTTCCCTGGGGATGGGTGGATTATGAACCAAGAGAGTGAAAAAATTCTTGCAATGACTCTAACATCTTTTCATGAGGGTATCTTATGCAAAGGCCTACAAAGAGTAGGTAAACTGCAAAACCATCACAGGAACTATAATAATCCTTAAGTCAGTTAGTTTGGACCTGAGGCTGCTGTATCTCTGATTCTGCAGCTGTTGTCTCAAATCTCAATGTACCCCTAAAAACT
This sequence comes from Myrmecobius fasciatus, assembly GCA_023553655.1. Taxonomy (NCBI): domain Eukaryota; kingdom Metazoa; phylum Chordata; class Mammalia; order Dasyuromorphia; family Myrmecobiidae; genus Myrmecobius; species Myrmecobius fasciatus. The sequence goes on along the minus strand of JAJPUD010001527.1, from coordinate 403,140 downwards.
AAAAAAGTACTTGTAAACTTCTAGTAATGGCTTCAAACCAAGGAAATATAAATATGAGTATTGAAAATTTAACATTTTTGCAATTGTAGCAAATAACAGAAAGGATATTTCAGGCATATGGTATTCTTTCAAGTGTTGCCAGAGACCACCACTAGGCAAAAGGGAGTTAGGGGAATATGGGGAGAAGTAAGAGCAGTCTGGAGAAGATAGTTGGTCACCTGTATTCTGATACCTTCCTATTTTAACTAATTATTATTTTTATTACTATTATTATTGCTAACCAGCACTAAATCCAGTTGCTTCTTCATTGCTAAAAGGATTACAAGTATTTTCAATTCCCTCTAAATTTTTGTACCTAGGGGTAAAATACCTATTTTCTTGCTCTTGTGTATTGCTACATAAATCCACAAGCTACTCTCCATTCAATCTAGCGCTTGCAAGGTAACAAACAAATAACAATCACAGCTAGCCTGCAGATCATATTGTTAATATTTGACTATATATAAACATATGCATGTATATATATATATATATATATCACCAGTGACTTTAGAGGTAGTTTTTTTTTTCTAAATTAATGATTTGTCTTCAAACTTCCACTTCCATATTAGCCTATACCTTAATTCAATAGATGTGGTATCCTCTCACCCTCACTACAATTCTATACCATTACAACATCTCCTCTTTTCTTCTCCCCTCCTCCTTTCTTCCTTCTATTTATAACCAACATCTAATAACACTTAGAATGATAATACCCAGTTTCCTCAGGGGACCTGTTATCCCCATACCCACTTCTCCAAACCCTTAGCCCAGATCCTTTCAAATGAAGGCAATAACATAATGAATTTGTGATTTTTTACCCTTTCAGAAGATCAGCAAAGTATTAGCAGCAGCATAAAATAGTTTTTAAGTGATTGTGTTAACCATAAGAATAAGGATAGAGACTGGACCTAAAATTTCACTGATACACAAAACTCTCAGGTAAGAGATTCTTAGGTGTCCATCAGTGTAGGTCAATACCACCTCTGCTATTCATAGTCTTAGAAAGATGCCTAAAGCACTGAGAGGTTAAATGGTTAACAGCTTAAGATGATATTATGGTTATTACAGGGCACTAAAATGAAAAGCTCAATCTGTCCACACAGTTTTAAAATATTTATTTAACTTTATGATGTATAGGATCATATTTAGAACTGGAAGGACCTTAGAGGTTATTCTGTTCCACCAAGTCATTTTATGGATGAGGAAATTGAGATCCAAAGAACTTAAATGGCTTGCCTAAGGACGTATTTCTCATAAATAGCAGGTCTAGAATTTGAACCCAGATTCCATGATTTCAAATATGGCATTCTTTCCACTTTAATTTGATCATTTTTATAATTAGAATTTCCTATATTGAGTTCTTAAAATCAAAAGAGCACCTTTATGTCCCCAATTCAGACTTCTATTCCAAGAAAACTTCTATTTCTAACATTATCAGATTCTATTTATTCTTTGTTACATAATCAAAACCACACTATTAGCCTTACAAAGAATTTATTATCTTCACCAATTGGGGTCAGCTTGGTTGAATTAGGAAAGTTTGTTACTGAGGCCAAGGTAAATCAGTCAATAAGAATTAAATACCACCTGTTTGCCAGAAATTATGCTTTTAAGGATAAAGATTTAATTCCCTTGTGGGCCAGTTCCAGACTTACATATCTTGAATCTTGGCTGATATTCTTTTAAGAGAGAATTAGTCTTAATAGTAGTAGAAATCACTATTGGAAAACGTCTCCAAGCTTATGCTTTATCTATGGTAGACAGGGGGAACATCTTCAAAGACAAAAGGCAATGTTTATAACAATTATCTTTAAAGCAAATTACCACAGAAGTACCAACTGAAAAAGAGGTATAATAGTAGATTGTCCACTGTGTCAGTTTCTTATGATCTTGTACAGAGTATCTCTGATAGAATTCTCCATGTGGAAAAGAGTTGGTAGGCTGCTTATTGGAAGTTTCATTATTTGTATAATTCATAATTACACATTATGCTGTGTAAGAGAAGTTGGCCCAGAATCTATGCCCCAATGAGTAAGAAGCAATCTTCCAGAAAGGGAACATAGTAGGAGATTAATAAATGCTAGTTGACTGACAGATATGTCACATTTGGACATGAACTTTATGGGACCTATAAACTGCCTTAAATCTGAGCCCACTCTCTCCAGGAACAAAATAGTATGGAAAGAATATGCCCCTAAATTAATTGGGATACATGTTCTTGCTCTGTCTTCAAAAGAGATATTCCTTTGTAAAAGCTAATGGACGCAAACTCATTAAATGGAGCTGGGATTCTCTCCATTGAGGATTAATGGAGGTTCATGCAGACAGAAGCAGAAAAGAAACATTCTAGCACTTCAGTGATACCCCTAGAACCCTAGCAGGAAATGTATGCAAAAGAGAAAGGCCAGGGAGTTACTACAGAGACATGTCCTACTTTTAAGAAAACAAAAACAACTCCCCAAGAATGTGGAGATCCACTAAGAACATAGCCTTCCCTTTCAATTATTTTCTCCAGTTCCTTTAAAATGAGAGTTGTACATTTTTCTTTTTTTCCCCTTATTATACTCCATTTTTTCTTTTCTATGCTTTCTCTCTAATTTACCCTCTTTGTTTTCCCTTCCTTTTCCAGTCTCAAGAGGATAAAAGAAAACATCACATATAAATAAAAACAAAATGAAAATATAAAACCTCAAATATTGTTTGTTCCAAACATATTTTACCACCAAATAAATGGGGAAAAAATTCTATACCTACTATGTGCCAAGTAAATATACATGTGTATGTATATTCAAACATACACAAACACACATACACGCACGCACAATATTCCAAAGTGAAATTTCAGTCTATCTTTAAAAGGATTGCCTAGCATACTGTGAAGATTTACATAAATGTTAAGTAACAATATCCTGGAGAGGAGGGAGGAAATACCTCTAAAATCTTCATCAGGCTAAAAAGAATTCAAATGATTTTACAATTGCAGATTTCCTGTCATCTATTTCAATGGCTATTCATAAACACATGCAATAAGGATCAAAGGAGTTATTCTAAATGATGAGAGTAATAAAACACTATTATACATTGTCGACATGTTACTCTTTATCTCCTGTACAGTTAGGTCGAAGCATATTTGCTCGAGTTTGGGGAATAGCAAGTAAGAAAAATGAGAATAACTAACACTGAAGATAATAGTTTTCCTGAGAATACAGAAATTTCATAAAGGATTGAGAATTGGGCCCCAGAAACAAGTAAAATGGTGAAATGAAAGTGATAAAGACTATGGTGCAGGGAAACTACTGAATTTGGAGATGGAGTATCAGGCTCAAACTCCAGCTCTACTACTTTTACTACTACTATGGAAAAAGGCATTTAATCCCTTTGGGCCTTGGAGTCTTCATTTGTAAAATGAGAGTCAGACTAGATGCCCTATCATACCTTTTTAAGTTCTAAAACTACAACCTATGAAATATCATTTCCTTTATACTGCAATATAAGCTTGTGAAGATTATGATAGATGAGGAGCTCCAGTTATGATCACAGGATCACCTGGAAGGAACCTGATAGGTCATCTAATTCAATATCCAGATTTTACAGATGAGAAAACAGGTCTTCTTGGAGTCTACTCTATATGTCACTCTCTCTTCCATATCTGTGTCATTACGAAGGCTGTCCCCCATACCTGGAATGCTTTCCTTTCTTGGTTTCCACTTCTAGAACCCCTAGTCTCCTTCAGAGCTCAGGCTAAATATTATTTTCTATATAAGATCTTTCCTAAATCCTTGAAGCTATTTGTGTTTCCTCTGTTCTCCCAGGGGAGCCAGGTGGCAGAGAAAATAAAGTGCCAGATCTAGAATAAGGAATATCAATTTAATGAGTTCAAATCTGGCCTTAGACACTGTGTGATCCTAGGCAAGTCTTAACCCTGTTTGCCTCAGTTTACTCATGTGCAAAAATGAACTGGAGAAGGAAATGGCAAAGCACTCCAATGTCTTTGCCAAGAAAATCCCAAACAGACCATGAAAAAAAGACATGATTGAAACAACTCCTCCTTCAATTATCTTTGTTAACTTCTATATACTTTATATGTGTTTGTATATGTGTCATACACAATTGAATATAATCTCCTTAAGGTCAGGTACTGTTTATTTTTGATTTTGTAGTCATAATGCTTAACATAGTGCCTGGAACATAACACATACTTAACAAATACTTGTTGATTGATTTATCATCCAAGGTCATAGGTACAGAACTCAATTTCAAACCTGGGCCACTGATTTCCAGTCCACTAAACCACGGTGCCCTTGAGTAGTAAGTGAATGGATGGACCAAACAATCATTAATCTAGTGAGTATTTACTATGTTCTTATGCACTATGCTGGGATCCATGAGGAATACAAAAGTAACATAAAATATATTTCAGAAGGCATTTTTATACAACATTATTGAGTTATGTATTCCTGTAGCTTGAATAGAAGTAATTAGCCTGGAATATTAGTGTATCCTAAGATTACCTGTGTAGTATAGCCCCAAACTCATCCTTTTCTTGGTGTTACCATAGAAATTAGAGCACAGAAGTAGGTATAGCAGTTGAGAAAACATATACCCAAAGTTCATAGGAACTGTGATATTACACATAGAACTGGAAGAAAATGCCAAGAAAGGAATGAGAGGCTCTATTCCATCTTAACTAGCCATGTGGAGAAGCAGGAAATTGATAAGAGTAAGAGTATGCCCCTGCTGATCATGGTGCTGATCAGGAGCTGGGGGAAGTAGTTAGAAATTACTGGAAACTGATGGAGCAAAGGCAGAAGGAGTGAGACTGAAATTCTGGAATAGTCAGGATCCTCAGCTTCCCTCAGTTCATTAAAAGCAGCTTAGCACAAAGCCTCAAACTACAGTTTAATTATCAGATGATTACTTCCTGGTTCACTTCTGCCCAATAATAGATAAGTGGAGAAAGAGAGATAAGCAGGTTGTCAGTTCTCATCTTCCTGAAAAGTAACCAGTATCTATCCCTTTATTATCTTAACCCTTAACCTTAAGGGTTAACCTTTCCATTTTTATGCTATTTTAATTTTTATATAAAAATTAGTACCCATCAATACAGAGCTGAGTTTTCCACAAATGGCATGACAATACTACTACTACTAATAATAATAATAATAATAATGGTTAACATTTATATAATGCTTACTATATGCCACTTTGTAAAATATTTTTTCATTTTATCCTCAGAACAACACTTTGAAGAAGGTGCTTTATTATCTCAATTTTGCAGATGAAGAAATTGAGGCAAATAGAGGCTAAGTGATTTATTTGCCCATAATCACATAGCTTTTAAATGTCTGAAGACACATTTGAACTTAGATCTGCCTGACTCCAGGCCCAGCACTCTTATCAATTGTCAACTAGATGGCCAGAGAAAGGTTTCCTCTTTTAAGAAACAGGAAATTGGACCCCCCCCTTCACCAAAAGCTGGGGTGAAAACTCAGGTCCTAGAAACTTGAGAGAGAGACAGAGACAGAGACAGAAACAGACAAAGAGAAGATGAATCATAATTATTCCCTAGAACTGACTAGAGCAACTCTTGAAAAAAAATGAACTGAGGAAGAAAAGCTCACATGGGTCAGGAGTGGGAAAGAGGTGCTATAGCACTCTAACGTCCACAAATCAGTAGTTCTAGCATTAAACTAAAACATCTGAAGTGAGGCTCTATTTTTACATTTCTGGGGTTTGTCTTTCCCACGAGCTCCCATCACATGTTGGATCATAGGATTTCGGGCTGGAGATGTCCTCAGTTGAAACTTTCATTGTTGCTCATTAAGTAGTTTCAGCCGTATCTTATTCTTCATAATTCCATTTGGGGTTGTCTTAACAAAATTCGTGGTTTACATTTCTTTCTCCAGCTCCTTTTATAGAAAAGGAAAATAAATCAGAGTTAAGTGACTTTGCAGAGTCACACAGATAGTGTGTAAGGCCAAATTTAAATTTAAGATTAGTCTTCCTGACTGTAGAACCAGCACTTTAACCACTGTGACAACTGGCTACCTCCCTTTGATTCCTACGTATTCATTATACAAATGAGGAAATGAATTAATTTGGCAAATATCACAACAGTATAAGGTTGACAGAACAGGTTCAAATCCAAGTCTTCTGGATCCAGGCCCACTGTGGTACAGTGGACAAATCTGAAGATCTGAAGTCAGGAAGATCTGAATTCAAATGTGACTTCAGAGACTCTAAACTATGTGGCTCTGGATAAGTAACTTAACCACTGTTTGCTTCAGCTTCTTCAAATATAAAATAAGGATAATAGTAGCATCTACTACATAGAATTATTGTGAGATTCAAGTAAGATAACAGATCTTAAAGTGTTTACTTACCACAGTATCTGGTACATAGTAGATGTTCAGAAAAGCATATTTCTTTTCCATTTCTCCTAAATCTCTAACTGCTTTATATTATACCCCTATTTTTTGAGCTACTACACCTACATTACTTTGAGTCAATTTTGTTGAAGACTTTTTCTTTTACTTTTAACTAAATATTTTCATAGAAAACAGAAGATATGCTGCTATACACACACTCAGAAAGTTGGACAAGTAGAAGTATTTTTAAACAACTTTCAAACACTGCTGGTTAAATAATAGTTGCATATGGTTTTACCATAAAATTCTGAGCAAATCCAGTGATACCCAAGAAGCTACTTTGGGGGATACTGAAAAAATTCATAGTTCTAATATCTATCATTCATATTTCTGGAGCTTCTCAACTGATATTCCAATAAACAAAAGAGAATTCTAAACTGTGTCCATTTCTGAGTCCAAAAGTTGTGAATATTTGCCCTACTAAGATCTCTTGCCACTCCATCACCCCATCAAAAAAAATAGTTCAATGAATTGATGTCATTACTGAAAGTGCACATTAGGAGCACCTTCATCCACCATTTGGAAATTTAAATTTTCACACTCAGAATTGACAATCCAAGGAGGGCACTATTACTGTGTAGAACTGTGTATGCTTTCTCAATTCTGTAATGTCAGGAATTTCTTAATTTATACCATAGGATTATTTTCTATGTGGAGTTTATGATGAAACCTCACAAAGGTGCCCTCCAGTGGTTTCTCCTTACTAAACCAAAATTAACATTCTTAATGGCTGAAGATAAGGCCCAAGGCAGTGGAAATGTATTGCCACATGTCACAGAAATTAATGGGGCATTTTCTACTCTAATTGCTGTCCATAGCACACAATCACAGTTCTTGCCAACGTGACTGGCAGAATGTAGGAAATGCACAGTTTTTGAATGAAAGAATGCTCAGAATCAAAAGATTCATTTTTGATACCTATTTTTTGTTTGGCAATTTGTTTCACAACTCTAGGTACAATTTCCTCATCTATAAATTAAGGAATTTAGATTATCTCTAGGGTTTTTCCCAGTTCTAATCTTATGATCCTCAATTAAATAATATAAATAAAGCATATACTGTGAGGAATTATATGAACACTTATGAGAATATGAACGTATATATGCCAAGAGAACTCTCCTGAAGAGAATAATTTTGCACTAATTATAACTGGAACCCCATAGCAAGCATGACATAGCAGATAAGAGAGCCAATCTTAGTGTCAGGAAGACCTATGTTCCAGCCCAGTCTCAAGTATTCCATCCTCCACTCAGGTATCAAAGAGATCTTTCTAAAGCACTCTTCTGACAATTTCAATTCCACCCTCCCCATCCAATAAACTCTAGTGGTTCCCTATTATTAACAGGATCAAGAATAAAATCCTTTCTCTGTTTGGCTTTTAAAGCCCTTAATAACTTAGCTCCTCCCTATCTTTCCATCCTTCTTAAAATTTCCTCCCACCACATACTCTAGTGATTCTGGCTTCTTTACCATTCTTCTCACAACTCAATCTCTAGATTCTGAATTTTCACTGGCAATAACCCATGTCTGGATACTCTCCTGAATCATTTCTGCCACCTTGTTTTTATGGTTTCTTACAAATCTTATTTAAAATCTTCTATAGGAGTCCTTTCCTGGTTCCCTTTAATTGAATGCCTTTTCTTTAAGATTATCTCCAAATAATTCATACATGCATGTGAACACATATACACATGGTTATAAATAGGTATTTGCAGGCTATCTCCCCCATTAGAAAATGAGTATCTGAGGGCAAGATTAGTTTTGCCCGTCTTTGTACCAACAGGGCTTAATATAGTACCTAGCATATAGCAAACATTTAATAAATGCTTATTGATACATGTCATCTGTATGACCCTAGTAAAATCATTTACAACTCGCCCACCACCAGCACTCCCAAATAATTTTCTTAGACTCCATGGTGAAAGCAATTGCTGATCAGTCTTGGTAGAGGACATTAAGTCTAGAGATATATATTGAAAGGTATATATAGAAAACTGTGAAAATTGTAGAATCTAAAGCACTACACTTGGAGTTAGGAATAGCTGGTCCTCAATCCTATTTACTAGTTGTGTCCCTAGACAAATCACTTAACCTCTCAGTCTCAATATTCTTATTTATTTTGTTTTTTATTAAATGTATTTATTTACCTTAAAATATAATAAAGAAAAAAAACAGAAAAAGAAAATGCCATGTGCAGAGCATAAGAGAAAATTCAAAATATGTAGCAATAAATTTCCATTTCAATAAAGCATATATAATAATAGAAAACACTGTATTAAGAACTGTATATCTTTTCTTTGCTTCCTTGTAGGTTTCTTTTGTTCTCTGTCATGCATTTTTTTTGTATCTATCTTTTTGTGTCCTTTCCTCCCCCCCAACTCTCCCTAGCATGCTACAATAAAGCATGGATATATTTATGTAAACATATATATACATATACTTACATACATGCATACTTATGTATATATAAATACCTATAATCATATATATAGATATACACCTATATATACATATACATACACATATAGACATATATACACGTACATATTTATATACACAGATACCTTATAATCATATACATATGCACACACATATATATAAAGTTATACTTTATTCTTTTTCTCTGAAGATGAGTTATATCATCCTTTTAGGATCCACATCTTTCCATATTTTCCTAAATCCACCAATTCATCATTTCCCACAGAAATAGTTGTTTTGAATCATCTAAAACAATATTAATAGGGCTGCCATATAACGTAATTTCCCTACTTTGTCTTTTAATTGTATCTATTTTAATTTTAATTTTGTCTGAGATCAATAATTACTACCCCGCTTTTTTTCTAATAAATTTTAGTCCTGATATTATTGTATTTGTATATATCTCATTTTCTATCTCTGCTGACTTTTCTACTTTACTTCTACCTGCTAATTTACCTTGCTATTATTTAATCTACCCTACCACTCCCTCCAAGAATTCCTGCCTTATCCTCTCCTGATACCTTTTCCCTTCCTCTTCATGCCATCCCATTGATCTATATGCCTTGTTCCATTCCTGTTGCTATATACATCCTTCTATACCCCACCATTTTTTTCTTCCCTTCTCCTCTTATTTCTTTATAAACTTTGAAGAGTTTTATACCCATATGTGTAAGTATATATATATATGCATAGATAGATAGATAGATAGATAGATATAGATATAGATATAGATTTCCCTTTTTAATTCATTCTTTTTTTTTTTGCTTTTTTTTCCTGAGGCAATTGGGGTTAAGTGACTTGCCCAGGGTCACACAGCTAGGGAATGTTAAGTGTCTGAGACCAGATTTAAACTCAGATCCTGCTGACTTCAGGGCTGGTGCTCTATCCACTGTGCCATCTAGCTGCCCCTTTTATTCATTCTTGATACAAGTAGGAGTTCGGAACTACCGGCCTTCCTCCCTTATCTAATTCCTCTGAACCATTTCTTGCTCTTGTATCATAAGATAATTATTGTTTTCACCTTTCTCTATACTTTTTTCCTTTTTAGAATCACATCATACTCAACTCTATCCCAGTCTTTCTTTTGACCTATCCGATTACTAATGACAATCTTAGACACGTGGTTTACATTTCCATGTATAAAATATAAAGTTTGTCCTTAATTGAATTATATTTCAAATTTTCTAATAAATTCAGGTTTTTTGCAACAGAATCCTGAAATCTGCCAATCCATTAAATGTTCATTTTTTTATTCAGGATGATGGTTAATTTTGCTGGATATCATATTTTTGAACTCAATCTTAGTTCTTTTGATCTTTAATATATATTATTCCAAGAACTGCCTGTGATAGGTCTTGCATGATTCTAATTGTGGCTCCAGAGTATTTAATTGGTTGTTGTTGTCATCATCATTGTCGTCATCATTTGTTAATTTTTCTCTTTGATTTGGAGGTTTCAAAATTTAGCAATGATAGTGCTATAGGTTTTCTTCATTGGATTTCTTTCAGGTGGTGACTTTTTTCTGAGTTCTACTTTCTCCTCTCATTCTAACACTTTATTCTAACAATTTTATTTACTTTTTGTATTTTGTATTTTTGTAGTATTGTATTTTTATCTTATCTTTTAGGTAGTTCAATTATCCTTATGTTTTCTCTTCTTGATCTGTTCTCTAGATTTCATTTTTCTTATGAGATCTCTCACATTCTCCTATTTTTTCATTCTTTATATTTTGTTTTATTATTTCTTAGTTTCTTATGACTTTGATATTACTCTTTTGGGGTAGAAGAGGCTTTCTTTACTACTCTGAAAAATGAACGCTGGTCTTCACTATTTCCATAGTTACTTTCTATAGTTGCATTCTTTGCTCATTTTTTAAAAATAAAAGCTTATTAGTGTAATCACTTCTAGTCGTGTGGGAAAGGGGACAGTGCCTCTAGCTTCATGTTCTCCTTCAATTCTCTGCTGTGGCCTGGAACTCAAAACTAAGAACTCTGTCCTCTAGCAAGTGTCTGTAGGCAGCAGCATCCCTGCCCTACTGCATTTGCATTCATCCACCCGTGTGCCAGTTCCTTGTCACTAGAGACCACATCTCCACACCACAGCCTGGGTTTCCTTATCAGCAAAGGTTCTCTCAATGTTCTCCCAACTAAGATTCCTGACTTTCTACACAGTGTGGGAAGTGAAAGTTCCTGTGGCTGGGGGTAGGAGGCTACCTCTTAACATAGCTAATCCCAGGGCTGCTCTACTTGTTTCAGCAGAACTAGTCTGGAGATATTTACACTTCATAGGGACCAAATCTCCTTTCTGGTATTTTTCTCCAGATCTTTTCCAATTTCCTAGGAGAACAACTGTTCTGTACCAATTCCTATTTGTTTTCAATTGCTCTCTATTCACCCTGAGGTTCAGTTTTGTCTTGTTTGTGGAGAAAATCTAGAGAACTTGGAATTTTCTCACCTACTCTTTCATCTCCCCAGAATTTTCTCAATATTCTCATTTATAAAACAAGGATAATAATAGCACCTACTTCATTTGGTAAGACTCAAATAAGATAATATTTGTAAAACATTTTGCAAACTTTAAAGCACTCTACAAATGTTAGTTATTAAATATGTATTAAGTGTGTGTGATTATAGATAAATATATCAGAATGAAGTCCATAAATTAATATAGTTCAGATGTCTCAGGCAATATTGATTATTTACATGACATTGAAGATAAAATGTCTTGGAATATTGCATGCTGTACTTGCAATGATGCCTAGAAATTACCATTGGTAAAGGATAAAAATAATTTATAGCTAATCAATTAAGATACTGTCGCAATATTTTCCTAATAGGTCCTTTGCCAAAATTGTCTATCAATCACTTTAATCAGTTTTATACAGTAGAATGAAAGCAGTTTATTTCTGGTGGGGGGAGAGAGATAGGTTTTTGCACAATTGGGTAGAGGGTAAAATTTGGAGTCAGGAATGCAAGATTTGAATACAAATTCTGACAGATACTTCCTAGAAGTGTGACCATTGGCAATAAACCTTTTTTTTTTTAATTTCCTCATTTATAAAATGGGGATAATAACAATACCTACTTCACAGAGTGGATGTTAGAATCAAATTAGATAATAACCTGAAGGAACAATATGTAGTCAATCCTCAACATTCACTTGTTTCACTTTCTTAATTTCAAGAATTCATATGATTTATTAGTAAATTCATTTTCACTTTCTCTTTTGCAACTACATTGCAAAGGCATAAAATCATACCCTTCTAAAAAGTTTAAAAGGAGAAATTATGTCTGAAAAAATAATCCTGAGAAAAGTGGTGGACATCCTAAAACATTAATCTACAACTCAAAGATGCAATGATACCCCAAGAACTATTAGAGCAAAGCAAAAAAAGGTAAAATTGGAATAACATGAATTATATACATTTTAAGTGAAAGGAAGATGGAGTTTGAAAAGGTACTCTAAGGATTTCTGATCTGGAGGTTTTGCATGACTACACATATATAACCTATAATGAATTTCTTGCTTCTTGATGTATGGAGAAAAGGAGGAAGAAAAAGAATCTAGAATTCAAAGTTTTAAAAATGAATGTTAAAAATTGTTTTGGCATGTACCTGGAAAAAATAAAGCTTTTAAAAGAAAAAAATGTGCCATAATTTCTTAGATTTGGCCAAACATCTTTCCAATACAATTATGATTCACCTTTGTTAGCTTATTATCCATAATAGTCCTCATAACTGTAGGTGTTTCTAAAGTGGTCTTGAGTCCTTCTTCATCTACTGACATACAGCTACAACTTATAGTGTTAGAAAATTGCCTCAGGCCTCATTTCTAAAATATATAGAAAACTAACTATACAAGCTATTCTCCAATTGATAAATGGTCAAAGGATATGAATAGACAATTTTCAGATAAAGAATTAAAGCCATTTCTTATTGTGTGAAAAAATGCTCTAAATCACTATTGATTAGAGAAAAGCAAATTAAGACAACTCTGAGGTACTTTTAGATTGGCTAGGATAAAAGGAAAAGTTAATGATAAATGTTGAAGGGGATATGGGAAAACTGAGACACTAATACATTGTTAGTGGAATTTTGAATTGATTCAACCATACTAGAGAACAATTTAGAATGATGCTCAAAGGGCTATCGAACTCTGCATACCCTTTGATCCAGCAGTGTCTCTACTGAGTTTGAATCCCAAAGAGATAATGAAAAAGGGGAAAGGAACTACATTTGCAAAAATGTTTGTAGCAGCCCTTTTTGTAATGGTGAAGAACTGGAAACTCAGTGAATGTCCATCAGTTGGGGAATGGCTGAGTAAGTTATGATATATGAATGCAATGGAATATTATTGTTGTATAAGAAACAATCAATAGGATGATTTCAGAAGGACCTGGAGAGATGTATATGAATTGATGCTAAATGAAGTGAGTAGAACCAAAAGAACATTATATAGAGCAATAAGAAGATCATATGATGATCAACTGTGATGGATTTGACTCTTTTCAACATTGAGGTGGTTCAGGCCAGTTCCTTTAGACTTATAATAAAATGAACCATTTGCATCCAGATAGTGGTCTATGGGAACTGAATCACAACATAGTATTTTCACTTTTTTTTTTTGTTGTATTGCTGTTTGCTTGTTTTTTCTTTCTAATCTTTTTTTTTCCTTTTTGATCTTATTTTTTTGTGTGCAACATGATAAATGTGGAAATAGGTTTAGAAGAATAGCACATGAATCTATATTGGATTACTTGCTGTCTAGAGAAAAGGGGAAGAGAGAGGAAGAAAAATTTGGAACAGAAGGCTTTGCAAGGTTAAATGCTGAAAACTATCTTTGCATGTATTTTGAAAAATAAAAAGCTATTAAAGAAAAAATGTTGTCTCAGGCATTGAGAAGGTATATGAATTATTTACTATAATACAGCCAGAATATGTCAAAAGCACGACTTAAACTCAGGTCTTACTGACTCCAAATCCAGTTTACTATCTATTATGCCATTATCTTTCTTATTATAATATTGTGTATAAAATGAAGATTTATGATGTGGTATCATTACAACATTCTCTTTCTTAGAAATTTTCCCCAAATTCCTATGGCTTAACAAATGAAATAGAAATAGTTTGGTTTACTATTCAAGTCACTCCACAATACAATTCTAACTTGCCTTTCTCCTCATCACTTATTGCTTTCTGTCACTTGCTTCACAATCCTATACAATAGAATTTCTTACTTTTGTTTAATGTTGTCCTTTTTCTGGATCTGGGTCTTTGCACACACTGTCCCTTTGGTATAGTTTCTCTCTTTTATCTCTACCCCCACATCCCTCACTTCTTCCAAACTTTCCTTTTCCTGTGGAAGGAGTCCCCACATTCCTCAATGATGACTTTAGTGTCAACCTTGACCACTCTATTGAACTCACCACATATATCCATTGACTGATTCTATCATATCTGCTTCCACAGAATTTCCCATGTGTACATTTTCTTCTCTCCCCTTACAATCCCAATCCTTACATAGGCTCTTACCACCCAATTCCTGGACTATTTTAATAACCTTCTGGTTGGTCTCTCTATCTCATTTTTCCAAATTTTATCAATATTCCACTCAATTGCCAAAATGATTGTACTAAAACAAAGTCATGTCATACCCTCTAATTGATAAATTCCAGTAGCTCCCACTTACCTCCAGGATCAAATATAAAATTTTCTCTTTGTTTTTTACAGTCCTTCACAAACTTGTCTCTTTTTTATGACCCTAATATTCTCATACTTTACTTCTTTCTGTGAACTCCACCATTGGATAATACTGGACATATTGCTGTTCCTTGCACACATTATATCTTCCAACCCTATTCCTTTTCATTGGCTAAAATGTTCTCCCTCCTTATGTATATCTTCTCAGGTGTCATGAATTTCTTCAAAATTTAGCTAGAGAAGGGAATCCAGTTGGTTGAATGATATGAAGCAGTGCAGTAAACTCTCCTCCACAGTCCTCCCAATATACCATGACAAATCCTAATGACTTAAAAGCTGCCATTGCTCCTAAGTGATCAGGTCCAGGCAAAATCCAATTGCTGCTGCTTTCATCTGAGTCTACAAATGACTGCTTGAGCTTGGTTCTCTGAGTAGACTGCTAGTTGGCTACATCTCTGCTAGTTGACTGGGAAACTGTTGGTTCAAAGTAGCAGAATTATAGGCTTTTCTTTGGTCTTGAATCCTGCCTTAGTTATTCTTCTGTAGGCTGAGCTAAATGGTAAAAATAAAACCCAGTTCTGAGTTTGAAGGAAATGAAAATTGTAAGTCATTAGCAGATCAAGACAATATACCAGACCAAATCCTGATGAGGAGATCCAAATAATACCACAGGGAGTCATTTGTCCAATCCAACACAGCATAGGGCTCAGACAAGGAGGTCTGAAGACAATGGGGATGTGGAAAAACTAAGAAGCCCTCCACATAGGGACCACTTCAACACTCAGAGAAAGGCTATGCATCAAGGAAAGAAGTGCAAATCCATTCTAAGGCATCCCTCATACTGCAATGAAGACAAATGGAAACTGGCAACTTTGTTGCTCACTATCTAGTCCCCTTCACAAATCTAGGGTGGAGTGAAAATGAGATCTATACATCTGGAGATCTTGGGCTGTATACTTCAGAAAGAGAAAGTTCAAAAGCCTCAGATGTCAAGCAATGGCTTCAGGTGGAAACTAGCAACTTTGTTGATTGCTACCTACCTATTCCTAGGTCACCCTGGGCAGAGAATTAGGACAAGAAAGTTGAGAAGCCAAAAGCAAGAGCAATGTGGCTCAAACGCCAAGCTTAGAGCAGGGGATCACTTTTAACATCTTTCTTATCCTACAGAGGAATAATCAAGGCAAAAACCCAGGCCAAACAGGATCCTACATTTCTGTCTCTTAGAACTAACAGAGGTTCCCAGTTGATTAATAGATACATAATCCAGAAGCAATCAACTCTTGCAAAGACTCAAATCCCTGTCAATTATATACAGAGCTCAGACAAGGGAGAAGCAATTAAATTTTGCCCTGAATCAGACTACTTTGGAAGCAAGTCATCTAGATCAGTTTATAGGAATCTGTGAAAGGGAGCCTACTGCACTGCTTACATGTGGAATCCTGGTCCTTAGAATCTAGAATAAAACATTACTCAATATCCTTAAAAAAAAAAAAAAAAAAAAAAGGACCAATCCAGACTCCTTGCAGATTTGTGCAGAGTCCAATCTAAAAATCAGGCTAGAAGAATGGATAAACAGGGGCAGCTAGGTGGCGCAGTGGATAGAGCACCAACCCTGAAATCAGGAGGACCTGAGTTCAAATCTGGTCTCAGACACTTAACATTCCCTAGCTGGGTGACCCTGGGCAAGTCACTTAACCCCAATTGCCTCAGGGGGAAAAAAACTATTAGAAGAATGGATAAACAAACAAACAAGCTAACAAAAAAAGAACCCAATATAATGAACTGGAGTGATGGCAGGGATGCAGAAGACATAAATTCAGAAAAGAATGACTCCAAAACATCTGCAAGCAATGCCTCAGAGAAAAACAAAGCATAAACACAAATTCAACTAGAACTACTTAGTGAGATAAAGATTTGAAAAGAAAGAAATTTTTTTTTTTATAAATTCAATGAGAGTAGTAAAATTATAAAAAACAGGAGAGTACGGAAGAAATAATTAGAAAGAGAATTAATAGTTTGGCACAAAAGATATAAAACCTTGCCTAAGCATTAAATTCCTTGAAAATTAAAATGGACCAAATAGTTGTCCTTAGTCAACAAGAAATATAAAAATAAAGACAAAAACTAAAAAAGTGAGGGAAAGTCATCTCATAGCAAAAAACAATTGACTTGAAAATCAGGTCAAGTAGAAAAAAAAATTTAAGACTCATCAAGCTACCTGCATGCCATGACTAAAAAGATTTTTTTTAAAAAGCCTAGGCATCATATTTCAAGAAATCACTAAAGAAAACTGCCCAGATCTCTTAGAACCAAAGGACAATGTAAAAATAGACCAGAAAAAAAATCTACTGGTCACCTCCCAAAAGAAACCCCAAAAGGAAAATTTCTAGAAACATCATAACCAAAACCAAGAATTTTCCTGTCAAAGAAATAAAACTTCAAATAGTCAGAAAGAAAGCATTTTAAGTGCTGAGGAACCCCAGTTAAGATCACACATGATTTAACATGTCACTCAAAGGAGAGGAAAATTTGTATTGTAATATTCCAGAAAGAAAAAGATATGGGTTTCTAGTCAAAATTGAGCATAATGCAACTGGAAGAAAATAAACCTTTTTTGAAATAAAAGACTACTAAGCATTCCTGATGATAAAAACAGATCTGCAAAAGAAATTTTGAAGTTCAAACACAGGAGTCAAGAGAAACAAACAAACAAAAAAAAGTAAACACAAATGAACAATGATAAAAGACTAAACATTGTTAAACTGCTTACATTAAAGTATGGAGCGATAATATGCATCTCCTCTGAATCTTGTTATCATCAGGGTGATATACAGTGAAACCAAACAGCCAAGACCACAGAACGTTTTGATGATTTTTACCAAAAAATGAAAAGGAAGAGCGGAGGGAAAAGAAGAGTGGGAAAAATTGTCTTATATAATCAGTGCATAAGACATCATTACAAATGAGAAGAGAAACTGACAGTTGAACTTCACTTTCATGTGGGCAAAAGAAGGAAGAATGCAGAGAGAGAAAGAGACAGAAAGACAAAGTATATTTTACTCAACAAGGAAATAGAAGAGAAAGGAGTGAAGAGGGAGGATAGATCAAGGGAGAGAATAGCTTTAAGCAAAACAAACTAAGTATTTACAAAAAGATTGATCATTCATTTTGAGGTGGTGAAGAATAGGAATGTCCATAAATTGGGGAATGGGTTAACAACTTATAGTATATAAATGTGATAGAATACTATTGTGCTGAAATCTTATCAGTGTAATGACCAACTATGATTGCAAAAAACAAATGATAAAACATACTACCTAATTTCTGATAGAGAGATATGATTCAAAATGTAGAATGAGATAGATTTTTGGACATAAACAATATGGAAATTTGTTTTGATTGACTATAGTTGCCTGATATGGGTTTTGCTTTTCTTGTACTCTCAGAGGAAGGAGGAGTTGAGGAAGATGGGAAATTTTGGTGTATCCTGACGGTTTAAAACAAATTAAAAAAAACCAAAAACAACACAGCTCTAATTCCACCTTCTTCTTTTGCCACCCTATCTCTCCACCATAATTCCATACAGTTCTTTTGAAATCTTCCATCTACTCTATATATATTTTGTGTTAATAGTATGATTTCCTTTCTAAAATCTCACTTATTAGATTATGTCTTTGGACTTCTTTGATGCACTTTACTATCATTTTTATAATCTATGTTTATATATTATTCCCCAATTAAATCATATTCTTTTTCAAAGAAAGGCCTTAGACTTGTTTCATCTTTCTTTTATCCCCAAAGTGTATTGTACATTGTCATTACTTAAAAATGTTTTTGAATTTAAGTAAAGATAGGAATTAGAGGTATTTTTGGTCTGGTGTAAGTTAATACCTCTAGACTCCCTTTACTATTCTTGATCATTCAGAAAAAAGTAAACAGAGATGGGCAGGCATACTCATAAAGCAAATACAGCACCAGGGCTGCTGTGGTATCAGGCACAGATGAATCTATATAATTATTATCTAGATTAAATCTCACACAAAGTATTACACCATATATTTTTGGAGAATGTGCTTTGGAAATTTGGGGATAATCTACATTATAATTTTCCTCTTATTCTCTTTTTCTCATTATCTAATGGATATGTAGTGATGAAGTCATAAGAACCATATCAAAGGATATTACATTTATTCTCACTAGATATTTTATTATCTTTCAAACAACTGGATAACAATGCCTTATACTCATTGTTTTCTAGGCTTACAAATCAGGAGCTTTATAAATATTCATAAAAGCAGACAATTCCCTACAGAATTATCTCCAAAACAATAATTATGCAAATTACTGATTGTCCAAAGCACTTAATTTCTTAGCAATATGCAATCTGAGCTAGCCTCAAGACAAGTTAATAAACAGTCTTAAAATTAAATGATAGAAGTGCCTCAGCTCTATAATCAGTGATAAAGTTTGGAAAACAGAACGAACAATCTCTAAGGCAATTTTTAGTTTGATAAACACTTACCTAAAATACTTTTCTTCCATGACTATCAAAGAAGATAGAATCTCTGAGAGATCTTATAAACACTGCAAGTAAATCTGACAAATTACTGTGTCTATGGCATCTGATATGGTGACTAATTTTCTAGTCAGTCCTTCCTGAAGTGGAATCATTTGCTTACTCAAATATTTAATGTCACTTAATTTCTAACATTTACTTATGTTAACTACCATTAGAATAATTTTCATTCTTTTTTCATCTTAAAAAAGACATCTACAAATAGCTACTTCTGACCTCTTTCTAATCTAAATCTCTCTGTTTCTAATGAACTTTGGCATTCTTTTAGTCCCCTACTTCATACAGTTCAAAAGAAGAAAAGTTCACCATTATCTTTATAATACAAACAACTTTCAAATCTCTATTATTATTGGAAACAAAAAGGTCTATATAACTAAAGTTCTTTTTTAAATTTTCAAGAATCTAGTATTTCATGATCATGAATATTTCCCTGAGTTGCTGTATGTAAGAGAATCTGATTGGTTGATGGCCATGATGATGAGCCTTTCCATTGGTTCCTACAGGGAGGACAAAGGATCCATTCTCATACCCATAGCTAAAGCCTTCACATATTTCTAATATTTTACATTCTGCTGAAAAAGCCCTTGAAAATTGATTATCAATTTTCTTTTTTTAAATTTTATTTTATTTGCAAAACATATGTATGGATAATTCTTCAACATTAGCCCTTACATAGCTTTCTGTTACAGATTTTCCCCCCTAATTCCCCACCCCTCCCCTAGATGGCAGGATATCCACTACGTGTTAATTATGTTAAAATATTTGGCAAATCAAATATATGTGTACATATTTCCAAACTTATCATTGTTGTGCAAGAAAAATCGTATCTACACAAAAGATATATCAGATAAAGGAAACACAATGTAAGCAAACATCAATCAAAAGTATGAGAATGTTATGTTGTGGTCCGCATTTCACATCCCTCTCTCTGGGTGTATATGGCTTTCTTCAGTGAATAATTGGAAGTGGTTTGAAACATTTCATTGTTGAAGAGAGCCATGTCCATCAGAATTGATCGTCATATAGTATTGTTGTTGCCGTGTATAATGATCTCCTGGTTCTGCTCATTTCACTCAGCATCAGTTCATGCAAGTCTCTCCAGGCCTCTCTGAAATCATCCTGCTGGTCGTTTCTTACAGAACAATAATATTCTATAACATTCATATACCATAATTTGTTCAGCCATTCTCCAATTGAAGAGCATCTATTCAGTTTCCAGTTTCTAGCCACTACAAAAAGGGCTGCCACAAACATTCTTGCACATGTGGGGCCCTTTCCTTCCTTTATGATTTCTTTGGGATATAAGCCCAATAGAAATGCTGCTGGGTCAAAGGGTATGCACAGTTTGATAACTTTTTGAGCATAGTTCCAAATTGCTCTCCAGAATGGCTGTATCCGTTCACAGCTCCACCAACAATGCATCAATGTCCGATTATCAATTTTCTTGTGCAGCATGATAATTGTGGAAATATGTATAGAAGAATTGCAACATAGATTACTTAACATCTAGGGGAGGGGATTGGAGGGAGAGAGAAAAAAATTAGGAACACAAGGTTTTGCAACTGTGGATATTGACAACTATCTATTAATATGTTTTGAAAATATAAAGCTTTATAAAAATTGATTATTAAATCCTACAGTACAATAAGGCTTTGGAGTAGACCTCTAATGAAAGAATTAAATACATGGGCTTTTTGATTGAGCCATCCTTAGCCCATTCCAAACTCAGCTTGTCACCAAACCTTTTCCTGAGCTTACATACTCAAATGGATCTATGACTTCACCACTATGGATATTCTTGTCAAATATACAGTTTGGAAATCATCTTTCCCTACACATTCTGTGAGAGTCTTATCTATGTCTTCCCACAAGGTCATCACAGAGGGTTTAACCAATGTACTTATAGATTTCAGAATAAGGTCAGTACCACTTTATTTAAAATTATGAAAATATAAATAAAGCATAAGCCAATTAGCCTTCATACTTCCAATGTGACTGACAATGTCATCATTTTTGCCTATACATTTCTTTGTCAAGATCTTTTATAAAACTTATTCTTTTTAATATTTTGGGGTTTTAAAATTTAAGTTGGTTTGTGCAGTGGAGAGAGCACTGGTCTTAGAATCAAAAAGATTAATCTTCATGAATTCCAATCTTGCCTCAGACACTAACTGTATGACCTTGAAAAAGTCATTTAACTCTCAGTTCCCTAATGTATAAAATGAATTGGAAAAGGAATGATAAATCACTCTAGTGTCTTTGCCAGGAAAACTCCAAATGGTATCACAAAAAATTGGACACAAGTGAGACAACTGAATAACAACAAGAGTATATACATCCATCATATGCCTTTCTAGTCTTTTTCAGCAGTTCCATTACTAGAACTATATTCTAAAATGAAGGAAGAAAGAAAACAAGAGAGAGAGAAAGAAGGAAATTAAAAGAGAGAGAAACTAACAAAAAAAGAGAAAGAACCTGGATCTTAATTAGGTGACTATCAATTGAGGAGTGACTAAACAAACTGATCTATAAATGCAATAAAGAAATAACAAAAGGAATGATTCTAGAGTAATTTGGAAGGACTATTATGAATTGATGCAGAGTAAAATGAAAAAATTAAAGATAAAAATTTATACAATGAGAATAATTGCATTGATCTGAGTTTTTAAGTCTTTCAATGACCTTATATTATTCCAGAGAATAATAAAGAATGCAATCAATTTTTATTGATAAGTAATGGGCTGAAGTTGCAGAATACAACATTTTTGGAAAGGGTCAATTTTTGTTTAATTATATGTTATATGAAATGCTTCTCCCCCCCTTTTTTTTCTTTCCAATGGGGAGTGAAATTGGAGGGCAAAATAATTAATGATTTTTAATTGAGATAAAAAAATTTTCAGACAAAGAAGTGTAAGACATGATTCCACACAATCAAGAAACTTATAGTCCAGCTGGGGAGATAAGATTAAATATATAAAAACTAGAAAAAATAACAAAAGAATTATAGCTCAAGTCAACAAAATATGCACACTTCTCAAATTATTTTAATAAACTTTAAATGTTTTTAACCAATAGAGAACCTATAAAAACTTAAAAGTTAGTAGTAACCTTTTCTGTAGTTGTACCAGATTTAATGGAGTACAAGCATCTTAAATAAAAGAAGTTAAATGTGGTAGCCACAATAAATGTATTGTGATACAATTTAATAATATTTATCTGAAATGAGGCGCATTCATAAATGCTTAGAGACAGGCTAATTAATCAGACCCCAAAATTAATTAAATGAAAAAAGAATCTATTGGCTGGAGCAGTCACAGAAGTATCCAACATAAACCCAAGCCCACAGGCAACACTGAGATTTTTTTAATAGAGAAAAGACCAGTGAAATTTTCTAACTCCTACTGGTAACTTTGCTTGTTGAGTCTGATAAACCAACACTGATGTGTACCCATCAAGATAGATATTCTGCTTTGGCTTATAGCAAAAAATGATTTGAAATTCCCATTGCTACCTTCATCTCTTATTAAAAAGTCAATCATTCAGCTAAATACAGGGATGAAACCAATTCTCCTATTCTTCTGAATGCACATCATTTCAACTGTATTGAAAGTTGTCAAATGAAAATATAGGGATGATTCACTACTTTTATCTAAGCAGTTCCAGAAAGCTAGATATACCCAAATACAATTTCATTCAACAATTATGTGTTAAGCAGCTACTATGTTTCCACACTGTACTAGATCATGAGTGGTAGAAAAGAAAGAAATCAGAGGTTAATTCCTATATAATCCTTGCCCTTAAGATACATCAAATTTTCTCTTCCTTCTCCCATACCTTTTCCCCATTCTCTCTTGGCAAAGCATCCCATCTCTTACTTTACTTAGAAAATTGAGATTGTTGGGGTTCTCTCTTCTCTTATTGTCTCCTCCAAAACTATTAACCTTACCTCCAACTCTTGCCTCCTTTCACCCAGTCTCTGACAATAAAGCAAGGAAAACCAAACAACACTTCTACATGTATGCACAAGTCTATCACAGATATAGTAACTGGAGATGGGATGTTATATGGAAGGAATAGCAAGGACTACTGTTTGAAGGAACCCTGCATAAAAGATAATGTTAAGCCTGGAAAGATAGGTTAGAGACAGGTTGTGAAGTCCTTTAAATGAAGGGAATAAGATGTGAGAGCTATTGTGGAGGTAGGAAAAACTGATTATATCAAGACAATGAGAAAGAGGGAAGGTCGACAGTGATTCTAAATTAGAGGAGACAAGTATTTTAAAAGCTTAAGTGTGCATTTTATATGAGGCATCATTCTAAAATTAATCCAAAATAGTGTAGTCTTTGCCAACTAGCAATTTACAAAATAATGAGAAAATAGCAGAATCAATTACAAACATAAAGGGAGCATTTTATGCAAATATAATAGGAAAGGCATAACTTTTTTAGATTAAATTATGCCTTATTTTTCTTTTATTTAAAATTTTTAATAACAGCATTAAAATTTCAAGGGATGGGAAGATAGATGGGGGGAAGAGAAGGGAGAAAGAAGAGTGAAGGAGAGAGGGAAGGAGAAAGGGAAGGGGAAAGAGAGAGACACAGAGAGAGAGAGAAAGAGACAGAGACAGAGAGAGATAGAGGGAGAAAGAAAGAGAGAGACAGAGACAGACAGACAATGATCCATACCTTCAACGAGTTACTTTCTATCTCACATTCCATCAAGGGAGACAAATTATGCACATATAATTATATGCAGAGTATACACAAAATTAATAGAGGACAAACCTAACTTTAGTTCTTTGTAACTCCTTCTATTGTTCCTAATTCTGTTCCCTAGGGCCAGACAGAGCAAATTGAATTTCTCATCCAAGAGATAGCCCTCAAAATATTTCACATAATCACTCTCAAGATTGTTTTCCAACTAAAACATTCTCTATTCCTTCTCATATGGATCCTGCTAGTTAAGTTTTATAACATTATATGAATCCAGTTTGCATTAATATCTTCCAGAGACTACTTTGAATACAAACCTATTCACAGATCTACCATAATCCCTTGTAAAAGATTTTCTCTATACTCTTCCCCTCCCATCCAATTAATTGCCATCAGTCTCAGTCTCTAATATGTATGCCTAATATTAGTACTATGTATTCTAAGACTATTTCAATTATATTTATAATTCTTGGGAGTTGTCATTCATTAAACGAAAACAGCTGCCATAGTGGGATGAAAAGGTGAAGCTAAGATAGTGGAGTAATAGTTGGGAATTGTCAAACTCCAAGCCACTCCAAAGTCCCTTAAATACTAACTCCTAACAAAATTTAAAGGGTCAGAACATGCAAAAAGTAGGAGTGGAACAATTTTCCAGCGGAAGACAACTTAGAAAGTCAGTATAAAAGCACCAGGGTGGGAGTCCAGTGCTCAGGCACAGCACAGGTTACAACACTGCAACTCCAGCCCAGCCTGGGACCCAGGCCCCAGACACCAGCAAAGTAGGAATAAATTTTATTGCCTATGAGTCAGCCATAGTACTGATGGTTTCTAGACCTCTTAGCCCAGAGACATCAAAGACACTTGGAAGATCAGCAAGAAAGATTTGTCTCACTCAGGTGAGAGGGCCTTGAGAAACCAGCAATCAAGAAGTGGAAGTGGGCTACACAGGCAATAATAGTAACAGCAGCTTCTAGAGGCCTCAGTTCACAGAAGATCTTATTACTAGCACTTAGGAAGAACTCAGTTGCTTTAGCATATTAGAATTTACAAGCCATAGTGGAGGGGCAGAAAACTCCTTATAGTTCCAGGGCAGAAAAGAATGCTTGTGGTCAGGTCCCTAGAAGGATCTCTGAAAACAGATGTAGCCCTGTAGCTTCAAGACAGTGTACCCTCCATCCTAGAAAAGTAGCCCTACTTTAACAAAGAGTTAAAATCTGAGTAATAGGCTAGGGAAAATGAGCAAACACCAGGAAAAAAATTCTGACCATAGAAAATTACTATGGTGATAAGGAAGATCAAAAAACCACATTCAGAATAAGTTAACAAAGTCAAAGTGCCTACATCCAAAGCCTCCAAGAAAAATAAGGATTGGGCTTAGACCATGAAAGGGCTCAAAATGAATTTTAAAAATGAAGAGAGAGGAAAACTGGGGAAGGAAATGAGAATGAGAATACCTTAAAAAACAAAATTGGCCAAATAGGAAAGGTACAAAAATTCACCAAGGAAAATAGTTCCTTACAAATTAGAATTGAACAATTGGAAGCTAATGACTTTATGAGAAATCAAGAAACAATTTTTAAAAACAATGAAACAAAAAAAGAATGTGAAATAGCTCACTGGAAAAACAACTGATCTGGAAAATAGATCCAAGAGAGATAATGTAAAAATTATTGGTCTACTTGAAAACCATGATCAAAAAAAGAGCTTAGACATCATCTTTCAAGAAATGACCAAAGAAAATTATCCTGATGTTTTAGAACCAGAGGATAAAACATAAATTGAAAGGATCCACTAATCACCTCCTAAACGAGATCCCAAAATGAAAACTCCCAGGAATATTAAAACTCTCAATTTCAAGGAGAAAATATTGCAAACATCTAGAAGGAAATTCAAGTACAGTGGAGTCACAGTCAGTATAATACAAGAATAAGCAGCTCCTACATTAAAGGATTAGAGGGCTTAGAATATGACATTCCAGAGAGCAATACAGCTGGGATTATAACCAAGAATCACCTACTCAACAAAATTGAATATAATCCTTCAGGGGAAAAGGTAGACGTTTCAAGTATTCATGATGAAAAGACCAGAACTGAAAAGGAAATTTGATTTTCAAATACAGGACTCAGGAGAGAGATAATCAGGAAAAATGTATCATAAGGGACTTAATAAAGTTTATCTGTTTACATTCCTACATGAGAGATGATTTTGTAAGAAATTTCTTATTATTAGGATTGTTAGGAGTATATATAGGCAGAGGACACAAGTGTGAGTTGAATATGGAGGGATAAGATCTAAAAAAAATAAAATTAAGGGGTGAGAGAGGAATGTGCTGAGAGAATGGGAAAGGGAGAAGTGGAATGGTATAAATCATCTTCCATAAAAGAGGCAAAAAAAAGCTTTTTACAATGGAGAGGAAGAGGGGGGAAAAGGGGGGAGTGACTCTTATCAGAATTGGCTCAAACAGGAAATAATATACACACTTATTATAGATACAGATATCAATCTAACCCTGCTGGAAAGTAGGAATAAAGGGAAGGGGGGAGGGTGATAGAAGAGAGAGAATATTGGGAGAGGGGGTGATCAGTAGCAAAACACTTTTAGAAAAGATCAGGGTAAAAGGAGAGAGAAAATAGAATAAACAGGGGGGAAATACAGTTAATATTGGTAATTGGGAAAATTTTTTGAAGTTTCTATAATGAAGGCCTCATTTCCCAAATGTATAAGTATCTGAGTTAAATTTATTAAAAAAAAAATTGATAATGATTAAAAGATATGAACCATACCCAAAGGGCTATAAAATCATACATGTCCTTTGACCAAACCATACCACTACTACACATGAATCTCAAAATAAATTATTTTTTAAAAGAAAAAGGGAAAGGACCTCTATGTACAAAAATATTTATAGCAGCTCTCTTGTCAAGTCAAAGAATAGGACCCTGAGAGAAGTGCCCATCAGTTGGAGAATGGCTGAAAAAATTGTGGCATGTGATTATGATGGAATATTATCGTTCTACAGGAAATGATGAGCAAGATACTCTAAGAAAAACCTGGAAAGTCCTCCAAGAACTCAAGCAAAGTGAAATGTGCTGTATATTAAGTAATAGCAATGTTGTAGGATGAGCAACTGTGAATGACTTTTCTATTCTCAGCAAGACAGTGATCCATGACGTCTCTGAAGGACTTAAGATGGATATGAAACAATAAATTATGATAAGACTTTGAAATGAAATCACCTCAAATTATGTATTTCTTTTAAAAATT
>JAJPUD010001527.1:368441-370941 GCA_023553655.1 Myrmecobius fasciatus | reverse complement strand
AAGATAAATGTGAAATTTAGGCCAAATAATTGATTCCAAAATTAAGAACAGATTATCTTGTTCCAAAGTATTTGAGTATTTGTTCCAAAAGTAGTGACAATTGAGAGGGTGAATATTGCTTTGCCCTTTTCCTATACTTGTGTTTGATGATAAAATAAGAAACAACCTTGGTGTAGTGGAAAGTAGTGAGAAACTAGAAGTCCCAGGTTCTAATCTCAGCTCTGTTTATTCCATGCATAATATTAAACAAGGCATTTTCTGTGCCTTTGGCTTTTTAATAGTTTAAAAAAAAAGTTGTATTAAATTTCTGAGGTCTATAGGATCTATGATGTTAAGATCCTTTAAACATTTGCTTTTCAAAATATCCTTCAGGTGTTTGGAGAGTTCTAATAAGTTGTGTGTTTTATGCAGGTAAGGAATGCTTGCCTATTAATGCTTAGATTGCTGGGGTACATAAAATTATACTCTTTCTGAAGGATATAATTTTGTGTGAAGGATATAATTTTGTGTGGAGGATATAATTTTGTGTGGAGTTTAATGTAGAGATAAACTTTGAGTGTCTTTTGAATAGCCATATTTGTGGTTATAAGTTCTCTGAAGGCTGGAACCCTGTCTTTTTCATATTTATATATTTATCATTTAGCATAGTATTTTTCACATAGTAGCAGTTTCTTTAAAAATCGTTTATTGAATTGAATTAAAGAAAATTATATATGATAGTTCAGTGTTTGAAAAACTGACAAAAATGAAGGTTCCCATTGACTAAAAATGTCTGGAAAATGTAGTATGCGAATATAATCATGTATATAAAGTTAAGAATAACATAAATAGAAATTGATAACAGTATGAAAAATAAGAAATGATGAGTACAAGGAATTCAGACCAACATCACTAACTGACATTCATATAGCATTTACTAGGTCTAAAGCACTATACTTAGCACTTTGTAATTATTATCTCATCTGATCTTTACCACAATCCTGGAACATAGGTGCTATTATTACCCCCACTTTACAAATGAGGAAAATGAGGCAAATAGATTTGCCTAAGTGACTTGTTCAGAATCACACAAAGTAATTGACAGAGACTAGATTTGAACTCATATTTTTCTAATCTAGGCCTGGTACGCTATCCATTGTGTCACGCTGCCCCTAGGAAGACTTGAATAAATTGATCAGAGTGAAGTAAGTTCAATCAGGAAAATAATATACATAATGACTACAGTATGATTTAAAAAAAACGATCATTCAAATGATCTCTGACCAGTGAAAAATAATAGTCCTGTAGAATGTGCTTCTCAATGTAACTTATGACCACGTTAATTCTTTTGTATATTTCAGTATTTATATACTGAACTTGTAGTCCACTAAACTGGAAAATCTTTTTCAAAGTACTAATGATGTTTCCCCCATTCTCCATTTGTGAAGCTAATTTTTTTTATTTTATTTTTTTTATTAAAGCTTTTTATTTGTATAACATATATATGGGTAGTTCCCTAACATTGATCTTTACAAAGCTTTCCATTATAAATTTTACCCCCAGTCCCCTCCCCTCCCCTAGATGGCAGGAAGTCCACTATATGTTAATAATGTTGAAATGCTTGAGAAGTTATGCAAGAAAAATCCTATCTACAAGAAAAAAAAAAGAATCAGAGAAAGGCAACCCAATGCAAGCAAATGTCAATAGAGATCATGAAAATGTTACATTGTGGTCCATACTTCATTTCCCTCTCTCTGGGTGTATATGGTTTTCTTCAGTGAACAATTGGAACTGGTTTGAGACAATTCTTTGTTGCAGAGAGCCATGTCCATCAGAATTGATCATCATGTAATACTGTTGTTGCTGTGTATGATGATCTCCTAGTTCTGCTCGTTTCACTCAGCATCAGTTCATGCAAGTCCCTCCAGGCCTCTCTGAAATCGTCCTGCTGGTCGTTTCTTACAGAGCAATAATATTCCATAACATTCATATACCCTAATTTATTCAGCCACTCTCCAATTGATGGGCATCCCTTCAGTTTCCAGTTTCTAGCCACTACAAAAAGGGCTGCCACAAGCATTCTTGCACAAGTGGGTCCCTTTCCCTCCTCTAAGATCTCTTTGGGATATAGGCCCAGTAGAAACACTGCTGGGTCAAAGGGGATGCACAGTTTGACAACTTTTTGAGCATAGCTCCAAATTGCTCTCCAGAATGGTTGGATCCGTTCACAGTTCCACCAACAATGTATTAGTGTCCCAGTTTTCCCACATCCCCTCCAACATTCATCGTTATCTTTTCCTGTCATTTTAGCCAATCTGACAGGTGTGTAGTGGTACCTCAGAGTTGTCTTAATTTGCATTTCTCTGATCAATAGTGATTTGGAGCAACTTTTCATAGGACTAGAGATGGTTTTAATTTCATCATCTGAAAATTGTCTGTTCATATCCCTTGACCACTTATCTATTGAAGAGTGGCTTGAATTCTTATATATATGAGACAATTCTCTATATATTTTAGAAAT
>JAJPUD010001527.1:342230-368431 GCA_023553655.1 Myrmecobius fasciatus | reverse complement strand
TATTCCATCTCCACAGGTCTGAGAGATAAACTATATTAAGTTCCTCTAACTTGCTTACAAAGTCCCTCTTTATATCTAGATAATGAACCCATTTAGATCTTATCTTGGTATGTGTTGTTAGGTATGGGTCAAGCCCTAATTTCTTCCACACTAGTTTCCAATTTTCCCAGCAGCTAATTTTTTAAAAATGCAATAGTATGGTTTTATTTCTATTGTTTCATTCTTATTTATATGTCTTTTTGGAACATGACTCAGCATATATTTATTATATAATTTTTATATTTGTGCTTGTATAACAAATATTTTATCACATTTATCCAGTAGATTGTGAAAATATTTATATTGCATACTATTTATACTTATATGTCTGTACTTTATTGTTTTTACTTATATATATTTATTTTTTACTT
The DNA here is from genome assembly GCA_023553655.1 of Myrmecobius fasciatus. Lineage (NCBI taxonomy): Eukaryota > Metazoa > Chordata > Mammalia > Dasyuromorphia > Myrmecobiidae > Myrmecobius > Myrmecobius fasciatus. The sequence continues at coordinate 368,021 of JAJPUD010001527.1, read as the reverse complement.
TAAATAATCATTATATATTTATTAGCAAATCCTCCTCTCTTTGAAAGGAATGGAACAAATATTATTTTGAGGGTGTTACACAAAGAAATTCATTAGTTACATCAAATAGAAAAATCTCCAATAACTAAATATAAGTTCAAGCATTAAAATTAAAGTTAATTAAAATTAAGTTAAAATATAAAATGTGTCAACACTAGATGTTTAATATTTATTTGTAAATCAGTTCTACATAAACTCCAAATCTTGTGATCACTCCAAATCTTCAAGTATTTAGAGAGCTGTCACAGAAGAGAGTTCAGATTTGTTTTCCTTTTCCCTAGAGGGCAGCATTAAGAGCAATGGATGGATGTTAGAAAGGTGGGTCTTGATTATATGTAAAGAAAAAGACTTCCTAACAATTAGAACAATCGAAAAGTGAAAGGAACTACAGTTATCCCTTCCACATCTTGAAGATTAAGAGCAACCTAAAATTCAAATCCTGGATCTGACACATAGGACCTCTAAGATTCTGTATGCACCTTCATGAAGAATTTTTCTCTAGAGGAGAAATCCCCCTGCTGCTTGGAGGTGGCTGGCCGGCTGGTACAGCCGCTGGAGCACTGGCCCTGGAATCAGGAAAATCTGAGTAAATCCAGTCTCAGAATACTTTACAGAATCGTCCATTAGCAATTTCCCATCACAGTTTGATCATAAGCTCTATGACATCTGCTTTTTTTCACATGTTATCTGCAGCTCCTAAAAAACTCCCTAAAATTTCCCACTTAATTTCTTGTGCTAATTCAGGATATATGGAAACTGATGGAAAATCACAATGTGGAAGCGATAACTATATCTTGAGAGGTAGGGGTCTTCAAGTAGAGGTTCAGTGACCACTTGTCAGGAATATCCTAGAGAAAATTTCTGCTTGCATATGGATTGTATAAGATGAATTCTGAGGTTCTTTCCAATGCTGAGATCTTGAATCATTCTGTAAAGTATCTGCTGCTGCTGCAGCATACAGTCTCTCCTGAAATTCCATGTTTTCTAATCCTTCATTTGGCTAATCGGGTACTACTTTTATTCTGCTAGGGGCAACTAGGTGGTAAATGGATAGAGCATTGAGACTGGAGTCAGGAAGACGTGAATTAAAATCCAGCCACAGGAATGTCCTAACTATGTAATCTTGGGAAAGTCACTTAATCTCTTTTTACCACTGGCAAATGAACTTTGCCAAGAAAATCCCACAGACAGAAGTGCACAGGTCATGGAGAGTCAGATAAGATTTAATAGTCTATTCTGATATATACACATATGCATCATTATCATCATCATCATCTTTCTTGACCATCACATCCTCCTATATAATATTTCTTTTTTAGGTTTTTGGGATACTGATCTTATTTGTTTTTTTTTCCTACTTCCATTTCTTCTGTGTCTCATTTGCTGTATCATTATGCATGTCTTAACTATAAGTCTACCTTAAGACTCCGTCCTAAGCAACCTTTTCTTCTTTCTCTATATTCTCTCTTGGTAACCTGATCAACTCCAGTGGGCTCACTTATCTTCTCTACACATTATTCTCAAATCAACATATCCAGTCCAGTTATTTTTCTTGAGTGACAGTCCTGAGTGACCAGCTATCTGCTGAGCATTTCAAATATATGTCCCATAGGTTTCTCAAATTCAATCTGCCCCAAACAGAACTTATCTTCTTTCTCACTATTCCTAAAACACACAGACTACTTATGAACTAGGGTTACTCTCATCCTACTGGTCAACTGGGATCACTCTTTTGCTCTATCAGCTCCTATGGTTTCTTTAGTATCTAAAGCCCTTTAAAACCTGACTGCAACATTTCTTTCCAGCTTTTTTATACATTGTTCCCTAAGCAAAATTTATAGTATAACTAACTTATTACTATGAGTTGGTGATAAAGTAACAAAAATGGCAGTCCTTACTGTTGTCTCACACACACAAACACACACACACACACACACACGCACAACCAAATAGAATAAATCTCCTTGAGGGCAGGGACTGTCATTTTTTTCACTTTATCACCAGCTCACACTGGCTCACAAAGACTAATTGTTAAATTTTTAACACCAAAAAATAAGCAAATGTTACAAATCAGGGCTTGATTAATTGTTTTCTTGTTAGAATTAAGAAATTGACAAGGGAAAATATTAATAATGCAGATTACATTTTAAAATGTGTCATGTTTACATTTTTTTTCAGAGAGCTGGCTGTTAAAGATTTACCAGCACACCCACATATTACATTTTTCAGTTTTATTCTGATACTCTGGGTTTTCTTATAACCTGCCTCATTCTTTATCCCTTAATACTCTCTTCTCCCCAAACTTAGTAAACTATGCCTCACACATATAGCACATTCATCATTACTGTGCAGGTATTAGAACTGTTTAATGGTCCTATTATACACACACACACACACACACACACACACACACATGCTATCTCCCAGAACAAACACATAGGATAGAGGCATCTATCTCTACACTCCATCCCAATCTTTCACTATTCCCCAAGCATTTGATCCATAGGCAATCCACACTCTTAGTTTTCATTTTTTTAGATAAGAATCAAATGAAATTTTATACACACACATGTGCATGCACACATATACACACACAGAGACTTTAGATTTTACATTAAATTTAATTAATTAAATTAAAATTAACAGGTATTAATAAATAACAGGTATTTTATAATTATCAGTATAACATTATTATTACAGGCTATTATTACAAAATATCATGGTTTAAAGATACTTACTTGTTAATTGTTGTATAGAGCCAATTGTTAATTGGCTCTATATTGGCCCCCATCACTGGAAATCCAGTGTCTCCTGCTTCTAGGCTGGGGCTTTGGAACAGTATTATCATGACTTTATTTGTTCCTCTGGGTTTCTGTGCAGTGTTTTTTTTAGTAAGTAAACTAATCTGTATTTCCCATCCTCATACTATTGATTTTCTGCACCCAAACTTGCCTATTAACTACCAGGAAATAAATCAGAAATAACCACAAACTACTGAAACTTCTAAATGTGACAAAACAAGAGATGTGATATGAAGGAGAGCTTTATACTCCAGGACCCCTCTGACATTTCCTCATTGTATAACCATTTGACTTCTCTGATCTTTGGTTTCCTCATCCATAAAATGGGAAGAATCCAACAATACTTAACTCAGTCACTGGAAGGATCAAAAGAGAAGATGTCTATAAGGACTTCATAAGTTTTAAGCACTATAAGAAATGTCAGTTATTACTGATATCAGCTTCCACACAATCATGTCATTTTGTTTGAAATATTTTCTTTCTCTCTTCACTCACTCTCATTGACTGACACACTGTTTTCAGTATATTCAGCCCAGAAAGTAATTAACAACTTCGGATAGCAAAGAGCAGCTGCTCCTACAATCACTAGAGGAGGGGTGGGAGTAGTGAGGAGAAGGGAGGAAGGCAGGGAGGAAGTGAATGGAGAGGTTGCCAGAGGTCCAAGCTGTTATGCTTGTTATGTTCAATATGTGAGACGGGTAGGTTGCAAGTTTTCTCAATAGTCCTAACAAATGCTCCAGGCTCTTTCCCACTCTCAGACTACATGGTTGTAAAGAAAAAAAAAAAGTAAAAACAAAAAACAACAACAAAACAGATGTCTAAATCTGTGAGCTGCCATTTAAGCATTATAGTATAGTGGGAAAACTCTGGGTTTTGGAAGAAGGGTAAGGAAAAGAATGGAAAACTAGATTGCACAGTGGGTAGAAAACTAGGCTGGGAATAAGGAAGACTCATCTTCCTAAAATGCAAATCTGGCTCAGATTCTTAATAGCTGTATGACCTTAGCCAAGTCACATAACCCTATTTGCCTTGGTTCCTCAGATATAAAATGAACTGGAGAAGGAAATAACAAACTACTCCAGTATCTTTGCCAAGAAAACCCCAAATGCTGTCACAGAGTTAGACACAATTAAAGACAAAGAAAGGAGCCAGGTAAAATAGCAGTATGGCAAGGCAATGTAACCCTGGAAAGTGTGATTTCCTAGTTTGGCCCCTTATTAGCTCTCACCTGTACTATTTCAATTGCCTTTAAATTGGTCCCCTTGCACCCAGTCTTTCCCTTGTTCAATGATCCTCCACACATATTCCTCTATGATGCATTTCTGCTCAAAAAGCTCAATGGCTTCCATTTGTCTTTAAGTTAAAATATTAATGTCTTTGTTTAGCATTTTTTAAACTTTCACAGTCTGTAGCTACTTTAAGAGCCAGAATATACTTTATTCCCTCTCATTCATCCAAAACTCCCATCAAACTAATCTTGACTGCTTTCTTTTTCCAATATAAAACATTCCATCTCCTGTCTCCATATCTGGCAAAGTTGGGGATGCTCTCCCATCCGATTCAATCTTTTGGAATGTAGAAGATTTAGATTCAAGCTCCAAGATTCAGTTCAAGTGAACTGCTTTGGAGAGAACTTTGCTAATTATCCCAATTGTAAGTGTCCCTTACCATCACCTTCTATATCTCTCAGGAAGTAATATAGCTTTTACTATCTGTGACCATATTGTCTCCTCCATTTGAATGTAAACTCCCTGAAGGTAGAGACTATCCTTCTTACATATCGATATTCCCTAGAATTCCCTAGGATTGGGTTTGTATCACCATAAATTGATGCCTTCCTAAGTAGCCATTAAAAATAATGGTGACAAGAGGCGTTAGGCTATGTATAAGGCTTTTAAAAACATGGGAGATGTCATTGACCTTCATTTTGATGGGATTGACTCTGAGTCTGATAGGTTTAAATAAAACAGGCACCAACAAAATTTATGGAAGCCTCCTAATCTGTAATGGTGGGTTTGAAAATGGGATCCTCTCAAGAAAGAGTTGGAGCTGGGTGGCACAGTGGATAGATCACCAGCCCTGAAGTCAGGAGGACCTGAGTTCAAATCTGGTCTCAGACACTTAACACTTCCTAGCTGTGTGACCCTGGGCAAGTCACTTAACCCCAATTGCCTCAGCAAAAAAAAAAAAAAAGAAAAAGAAAGAGTTGGAGACAAAAAGGAATGTCTTTGGGTATTGTCCATAGTCAGCTATTCTCTGGCAGGCCAAGGTAAGTTTTTTCCTAAGGATAGAAGTCCAAGGACCTCAGAATAGTAAAATTACAGAATCAGGAAGTAAATATTTAGAAGGGATTTCAAATCTAATCTAGTCTAATCCATATAGGAGAGGAATCTCCCCTATAACATATGTAACAATGAGATATTTCCTTCAAGAAATCTTTATATGCATGGAATCAAGACCCTTCCTTCACCATTGTCTTTGTCCTTCTCTGAACATTCTCCAGTTTATCAATGTCTTTCTTCCACCATAGTGTCTCAGACTAAATTTAGCACTCCAAATCTGTTGAAGGCAGTATATATAGACTGTCACTATTCTGTTCCTAGAAGTGATACTTTTTAAATGCAATCCAAGATTGTATCTACTAAGACCCACAAATCTTTTTCAAAATTACATTAAGCAAATAACCATACCTCCCCCATTTTATACATGTGAAGTTGATGTATTTTTGTACCCAAATGCAATATTTTACATATATCACTACTGAATTTCATTTTATCCTATTCAACTCAGTTGTCTATATCTCCAATATCAAATCAAAACAACAAACATTTATTAAACACTTTCCATATGCCAAACACTCTGTTAAAGTGATGGGAGTCCAAAGATATACAAGCAAATAAACATCAACCACTTTAAAAACTGGTACCTAAAGGAATTCTATGGCTTGCCTAAGGTCACAGAGGTAGAAAGTGAAGAGCTGGGATTCAAACAGAGATACTGTGATTCTAAGTTAAACACTTTCTCTACCAGGCTAAATTATGTATCCCACCCAAGCTTTCCAAATACCTAATATATTGTTTTGTACACAATAGGTACATCATAAATGTTGGATAAAGTTAGCTGAATCACTCTCTTTGACCTTGTCATTTTTTATTTAATTTTAGCTAACATAAAAATCATTCACTCCCCGTGTCCTCCCTTTTCCAGTTTCTGCATCTGATGACCTGGCCTCTTTCAAGCATTTTTCAATTCACCTCTCTGCTTCTATATCTTCTGAAACTTAGCTTGGCTGTCTAGCATGCTTCCTGTGGTACCTAGTCCCATCACCCATAGCAAATAAGCTCAAAAATTCTCCCTCAAGAAGCTGGAAAAGACCTTAGAGTTTTTAGTGAATTCAAGCTCAATATGTCTACAGTATAAAAGAATTCCTTTTAAAAGTAGTTTACTACCTGATCTCAGCAAAACAGGATCTGTTTCTAGGGATGAAGATCAAAAACTCTCTATTCCATCTCATCTAGTACTACTTATAATCATCTTTCTAGAAATGCTCTGATCTAGATCTAGAAATGCACTAGATGTCTTCCTCTGACCTTTAAAAATTTAGAGAGTTGACATACCTGTTTTGGGACTTTATATTTGTAATCCCTTATTTTTATTACATGACTGGTTACTTCCTTTTTTTTACCTTTCTCCCCCAGCAATTCACCATTTGCAATGTGCTGTGCAGCCTACTTACACTCAACAAGAATTTTTTCATTATCTTTTAGATCATCTAGAACTAAATTCTGCCTTAACCACTCTCCTCACCAAAATGTCTCACAGCCATATATTAAAAATCATGAGAGTCTATGAAAAATGATCATGAAGATAGTTTTGCTTGATAATCCACTGAGGATTAATAAAGGTAGAAAGCAAAGAAATAGACTCACCAATGTCATGGAAGATATCTTGTACAAAGAAGACAGGAATAAAGACTCCCTATTTATTGCAAATCAAACTCCATTCTTGTGACTTCAAATTCAATATTCTTTCCTTTGAACTATGCTACTCTCAGGACTCAGTCATCCACAACCTAACTATTCCATTCTTTCCAAATCACTACCAAAAAACAATTCAATTAATTAATGTTAAAGATAATCCTGTTTTTCACATGTCAAGAAATTGTTCTCTAATTTTATTATATATGTATAATTTATGAATATGTGTCAAAGACATAGTCATCAGAAACATTACTACTACAAGTCACCATATCTGACATATGCTAAAAAATAACATCTTCTTTAATAAGAACAATCATATCTTTTTGGAGTTGTGACTAAGACGTCTCTGACACTGAAGAGGAAACTACTACCTTCATCCAAAGTCCTCATTGTTGCCTAGTAATCATCCATCTGTATGTCAGGGTTCTCCATTTATGGCTGGGGACTATAGAATGGGGACAGATAGTGTCCTGGGTCAACTATCACTTTCCTTGACTTTTCTTTCAACAACAGGACTTTTCCCACATACTCACCTACTTATTTTTAGCTACTTACATTATTTGACATGTCTATCACATGATGAAAGTTGAGGATGAAAGGGAAAGTGAAGATGCTTCCAAAAATATTGTCTCATACTATCCTCAAAACATACCAATAGTTCTATAAAAGTAATACAGAAATTATAATTCCTTTTTTACAGCTTAGCCAAGTACCTACTATGTTCTAGCACTGGGTTATTCACCAAAAATACAAAGAAAAAAATGAAACAAAGCCTGCCCTCAAGGAGCTTCCATTCTATAGGAAGAAAAACAAAACATATATAACAACATATTAAAGTAGACATAATTTAGTATATACTTATATTTCTTATTCTGATATACTTATATGTATATGCTATTAAAATTATATATATATAGTCATATATCCTATATACTTATACATTATAATAATCACATGTATGCATTCATATATTTATATTTCTACATAGTTAAATATGTACACAATTACATGTTAGTATATATAGTTATACAGTTATATTTTCTCATATATTTGTATACACATATATATAGTAAATATCAGATAATGAGAGGAGGAGGGAGGTCCTATTAGGATCAGAAAAATTAGGACAGTTCTCATGTATAACATGGCATCTGAAAAAATAGGAAACCAGAGGCCTTAAGCCTTACTATGCCTCTATCAATCACATAGGTAATAATTATTAAAGCAGAGCCTCAAGAGTTTCTGATCTTTTATCCAGGGCTTTTCCATTATTTCCTGCTCAAAAATATGTGATTTTTTTTTTGCCTTTTATTTTAATGCAAAAGTAGTTTGCCAATGTACATGCTTTCAAAAGTGTGGTATAATTTCATGATTGTCTGACATAACACATTTCCATCTTTGTGACACTGCCATTAAGGACAGAAAAATAGCCCACAGGGAAAGAGGAACATTACTTTCCCCTCTTGGTTAACTTAGACTAGATGCTCCAACCTCACAGGCTTAGTAATTCAGAGACACGCTGATAGGTATCAAAGGGTACCAGTATGCATGCCTGGCCCCTCCCTGGCATACTGCCAAGATAGTAATTTAGTTTAGCATAGCAACATTTGAGGAAATTATATTTATTATAGAGTAGACTAACATAGCTCATAGCTTTTGTTAAAGCAATTATCCTAAGAACTGTACAGAGCTAGCAGAACCTAGTAGACCAGGTAGGAGATAGAAGTCTAGTGAGATCTTAGTTTCATAGGACCTTAGATATAGAACTAGAAGAGGTCTTCATAAGGATCTAATTCAACCCAACCCCTCTTATATTACAAACAAGGAAACTGAGGCTCAGAAAAATTGCCATGTCCAAGATCATAGATCTAGCAAGTAGCAGAGCTAGGACAGAGATCAAAGTTTTGTGACTCTAACTTCATAATTAGTTGTGTGACTTTGAGCAAATTATATCACCAGTGAAGGCTTTATTTTCTCATCAGTAAGGTGAAGTTGAAAATAGAATCATGTGAAGGAAAGAACCTTAGAGATCATACAGTCCAACCATACTTGAATAATATCTATTTTCCACAGCCCTAAAAATTTCAAAATTTACTTAAATACCATAGTAAGAGTGTGGAATCAAAATTCCTTAAGAGCCAGGACTGCTTCATCATTGTATTCTTAGCAGAGTACCTAGAATATGTTTGTTAGTTGAATGACTGACTGATTGATTAAAAGAGAACTTATCTCCTAAGACAGCCCTTCTGCTTTTAGACTGCTCCTTTGGAAGTGTTTCCTTCCATTCAGCCTGATTCTGTTTCTTTGCTACCCCCTAGTCATTGTTCTTAGGGCAATGGTCCCACTGGGGGCCAAGCAAAGAAAGTTTAATCTCTCTTCTATATGTCAGTCCTTTGAATGTTAGAAAGATTGTTAATTTATTTCCTCTCTGTCTTTTCTTCTCCAGCTTAAATATGCCCAATTCTTCCACCAATTGTTGCACAGAATGGTTTTGAATCCCATATCATTCTAGTTGTCTTTGTTTTTGTACTGCTTAACTGGAATAAAATTAACATAGCTTTATTTCCCTTTTGAAAAATAAAATAGGAGATGACCATTTAGATAAGTAGCAGTAATCAGTATAAATTGCTACCCAAAAATTTCAACTGGGGTTTGGGAGACATAATTTGGTATCCATGATCACACAGGTAATATGTGTCAAAGGCAAGGGTTGAACAGAGTCAACATATTTATTTATTAGGCTCCTACTGTGTGCTAGTCATCATGCTAAGTTCTCGGGATACCAAAAAAGAAAAAAAAAAAGCCTAAGACAGTGCTTATCCTCAAGGAACTCATACTCTAACAGGGAAGACAATAAAGGGGAGTAGTCAAGTCTTGCAGCCAAGGTAAAAAATAATCTGAAGAGGTGAGAGCTACAGAGTTGATTCTATTTTGTAGAATTATGAGTTTCTGGAATCGTGAAATCCAAGAGATCAGCCAGGGAGGAGACAATAGAGTGAATTCCCTGAATAATCTCCTTAAATGGTAGAGGACAAGTTCTAAATGTCTACTTTCTGCCCTCTCCAAGCAGAAAGAGGGAGGGACCCCAAATACTGATTTCTGATTCCAAGTCTAGCTCCCTATTCACTGCATCAAGATGCCTTTCTCATTTGGTAGTACCCATTTTAAATGATCATTGCATCAGCATTCTAAAGATGTATTGAAACTAAGAGAGAGGATGGAAGAGGAAGGGTTTCAATAGGGAACAATCTTGTGAAAATTCAGCTATTTTAGAATCCTCTTAGACTTGAATTATTGAATGTTAAAGTTTCATAGAAAGAGGTCATTGACTTTCTCATTTTACAGATGAGGAAAGTGAGTTCAAGATAAATGAAGGGACTTTTCCAAGGTCATACAACTATCTATTGAGAGAATCTGTTCTAGAATTCAGGTCTCATAACTCAGTTTACAACTCTAGCCTCCATAATAAAAATTCTTAACTTTATATCTTGGTATTGATTAAAATTGTATATAAAACACAAAAAAGATTAAATCAAAATTTTTCCAGAGGAAAAAATAAGATAGTACTCCAAGTTGGCCACTTTAAGGAAAGCATTGATCCTGGTTTGACAGACTAATGCACTTACTAAAATGCTTACCTTGCTCTAGGGAAAAACCTACACAACTAATGCAATAAATTTGTTTGGGAGCAGACTTACAATTAAGTACTCCCTCTTGAGAAGATACCCAGCTGCCTTTAAGGATAATGGTGACAAATGCATTTGAAAACAACCGTGTTCAAAGAGAAAATGGACACGCAGAACTTATATACATCTATTTCTTGCTTAGAACCAACTTAACATATGAATATCAAAGTTAGGCAATAAAAAGGGGAGCAGTATTATGTCAGTGATTATTCATTTTATAAAAGGTACTCAGTTTGAGAGCAACATAGCTAGAAGGCCAGCCTAAAATTAAAGAAGACCTAATTTAAAATATAGTATTAGACAACTGTGACCAAATCACAACTTTTCAGGGTTCCAGGCTACATTCCTTCTTTAAATTATAGGCAAATTGTTTATTTGTATTTATTGAGGGAGTTTTGATGCCATGAGCTTCCTACGATGAAAAAAACACAGGTCTAGGCCAAGAGGAAAGGAAAAAAAAATAGTCCTTCTATCCTCCCTTTGATGGATTCCCTGAGCTATGATGCAGTGAGAAAAAGTGCTGAATTCCAATTCACAGGACTTGAATCAATTTCTTGTTCTGTCTCTTATTAGATGTTACTTTGCATAAAGTATTTAATTTCTCTGGGTCTCAGTTTCCTCAACTATAAAATGAGGAAGCTAGACTAGATAACCTTTGACGTCACATTCAATTCTAAAGAAGATCCTATTTTCCTAAGACAAAATTTTTCTAATTTTATGCCAAGATTATTAATATTGTTATTTAACTTGCAAAAATTAGATTAATGTACACATGCAAAATGTATTACACAGAGCAAAGTATATATATATATATATATATATATATATATATATATAATATAGAAAAATATTCTAGAGTATACTCTGCTTTCAGGAAAATCATGCATCAGTTTGAATTCTAAAAATGTCTTCTGTACTGTGCTGCCCCTCATATGAGTCAAACAAACTTCTCCTAGCTATAATCATGAGTCTTATAATTAAGAACTAGGGTTCAATTCTTGACAAAACCACTAACTTGCTATGTAGCCTTAGAATAGGACTTTGACCTATTTTAAGGATCCTCATTTCACATGTCCTCCTTGAGGGAAGCAACTGTTTCACATACAAATATAAAAATATTTGTATCCCTAATGCCATATAACAGGCATTGTGCAAAGCATTAGAGGTACAAATATTTTTATATATAACCTCAAATATCAATTATCAACTCCTCTGTTCAGCATTATCTCTCCTTTCTACCTCCTTACATATTACTCGCCTTCACACATTCTACAATCCCACCATGACCTACTTTTTGTTCCTCACATATATTGTTCCAACTCCTTTCAGTCCCCTATGCCATGTTCTCTCCTCACCTCTGTGTCTTGGAGTATATGGTTTCCTTAAAGACAACTCAAGCACCATTTTCTTTCTAGAGGTCTCTTCATCCCACTCCTTCTGCTAAATTTCTAGTGCCTAATTATAGGATTAATTGTGGTCATTTAAATTCATTGTTCCTCTTTTCCCCCATTTCTAAAATGAGGTTTAATCAAATAATCTCTGATGCCCCTTTTCAACTCACAAATTCTATATTCTAAATTCAAATTGCCAGCCCTTTAATAGCATTTTACAGAAGTATTTCTCATCAGTCCCTGCTTCTAGATGCATGGATTCAACTCATTCTCTAAGGAAACTTTTCATTTTATGAGACTTCAGTAACTACAAAGATTGTTTAGGTGATAGTTATTTGGAAGCAACACAATCCCTTCTTTATGTCAAATCTTGAAACCTGTGAGTTTAATTATCAATAAATAGGTCATTGAAATTCAGTGTGATTAGAAGACATACTGCTTGGATTTATTTTAGAACTACAACTCAGTACTGGTAGCTAGATATATAGAATTTGGTACAAAAAAGAAGGATAATAGAGTCACGCTTTTACAAATAAATGTATATTTCCCTGGGATTTACACTAAATTATTGGTTAATTCATCTAGCAAATTCATCAGCATATTAAAGGTATATTTTATTGGTAAAAATATTTTGAAATGAGCATCTAGATAGCACAATGGATAAAGTGCCAGGTCTGGTGTCAGGAAGGCTCATCTTCACGAGTTAAAATCTAGCTTCAAATACTCACTAGCATGTGACTCTGAGAAAGTCTCTTACTTCTGGAGCCTCAGGGACCTGGAGTCAGGAAAACTTATCTTCATGAATTCAGACACTTACTAGGTAGGCTGTGTGACCCTGGGCAAGTCATCACTTAACCCTGCCTGCCTCACTTTCCTCATCTGTAAAATAATCTGGGGAAGGAAATGGTGAAATCACCAGTATCTCTGACAAGAAAACCCCAAGTGACCTCACAAAGAATTATACACAAGTAAAACAACTGAACAACAGCAGCAACAACAACAAATTTTGAAATGGTTAAGCACAGAAAATCATTTTATTCTTCCAAAACTTTGTACCTAAACAATGAATAGTGTTCTTCTGACACTACACAGAGAACAGGTATTTAACAAATAACAATAGCATAGAAAATCTCTAGTTGTTTTTCTGTGTACTAATTACACCTATTTTGGAAGGTAGGAGGTAATAACTAAGAGAATGAGTTAGAAAATCAATCACAGGTCAATAAATCAAAGGTTTATAAATCAAAAATTCTTAACTTGGGGTCCATAAACAACCCCAAAGAGGTTTATGAATGATTTTCAGGAGGTCCTTGAATTTGAATAAGGAAAAAACAATATTTTCACTAGTTTTAAAAAAAATTAGCATTTCTTCCAATTAGTTATTAGCAACAAGAGCTACTTTCTATAAAAATGCTTTGAAGTTCACAAAAACTTCAAAAATATTAATTCATTTTATCCTTGCAACAACCCTGGAAAACAGATGCTATTATTAACCTCATTTTTCAGATTAGGAAACTGAAACTGAAAGATATTAAGTGACTTGCCCAGAGTCACATAGTTAATAAGTGTTTGAGGCAAGATTTGACTTAAGAGTTTCCTGATCCCAGGTCCAAAGCTTTATTCACTGAGTCACTGAGCTGCTTTAAAAGACTTATTAAGAATAAGTTTTTATATATATTTAACATGTATTGGACTACCTGACATCTAGGGGAGAGGGTGGGGGGAAAGAGGGAAAAATTTGGAACAGAAGGTCAATGTTGAAAAATTACCCATGCATATGTTTTGTGAATAAAAAGCTTTAATAAAAATTTAAAAAAGAGTAAGTTATTAAACTGAATTTAATCAATAATTAATTTAAAAATATAATTCTGATGAGGCATCTATAAGCTTCACTAGACTGCCAAAGGTGATACAAAAAGGCTAAAACTTCTGAAGTAATTAAACCATGAGTATGTAGAATAATAACATAGGAGAAAAAAAATTAGTTGATCCTTTAGTCCAAGGCTAGAGTTCCTTTGGTTATATTGTCACAGATCATCCTACTTTACTGCCTTGCATGGCTTTAGACAAGTCTCTGTATCTATAAAACAAAAGGGTGGGATTAGTTTTCCTCTTAAGTCCTTTAGAGCTCTAAATCTATGATTCTGTGATTTCCATAATTTCCTAATTGGGCAAATTCCTAGATCAGGTTACAAAGCAAAGTTTCCTAGGATGATAGATGTCTTATCACCTCTTCCCAAACTCTGGAAGAGGAGATTACCCTATTACTCCCAAGTTATTCTCAGTAACATACTGAAAAAGCCTATGGGAAATTGGCTCTGTCAGCCACAATAGTAAGGAAATGATTATTTCAAGATGACATTGTGAAAAAAGATCCAACCTCAATAATAGGAAAATTCATATTAACGTCCTTCCTCCTTATCCTGGCTATGTAAATCAGGACAAATCACTTTAACCTCTCAAGTATCCCAAGGCAAATCTCTATATGAGGAGCAGTTTTTTCACCTGGGAGTTCTGATAGTATCAATGAAATCACAAATCCATGGTTTATCTCTATTTTTTTATCCCTTAGTTTTATTCTGAGATTCCTTTAAGGGAAAAAAAATTGATTTACCAAAAGTACTGGTGATTATACAAGTGTTTGAAATAAACTTCTCCATTAAACTCCTCCTTTTGATTTTTCATTATATCATAGAGATGACCAAATATTGTGATACTGGAATCGTAGCTCTAATAGATCCCGCCAAGTGAGCAAGGCATTGTGTTAGAAGATTATTTTATATCATCCCAAAACAACTTCTGGTATTCTCATCATCAGGTTAGACTTAAAATGACTTTTTCAGTTATCACAACTGTCAAAATAAATCTACTAAATTGTAGAGATGGCAATCCGCATCAGCAGAGGTATTACCTATACCAATGATAACAGATTCAAGTAGAAATAGATCCCTGAAGCCTGCATTTGGACTTAAAAAAACACAAATTAATATTATCTATGTTTTCCTGCATTTTTATTTTTTTATTAAATTTTATTTTTTTTATTAAATATATCCTAATTATATTTTAATCTAGTTGGTCACACGCAGTCAAATGGGCCTCAATCTGCACTACTAAAATTCTAGGCCCTTGAATCCCTGAAGAAAGAAGTTCAAATAAAACATAATATTCTGAGATAATTAGTTATACAATAGGCATAAAAAGTAGCTGCATGATATGGAAGTTTTGTCACTAAATCGGGTTACAAAGAAGTTGGTTCTAGATTTAAAAACTGTTATAGTACTAGCATTCTCATATTTGAAAAAAAAAACTTCTGATAACTTAAAACAGAGTACCTTTGGGTATGTATCTCAAAGAGATCATAAAAGAGGAAAAAAGTGCCCACATGTGTAAACATGTTTACAGCAGCTCTTTAGTGACAAGGAATTGAAAACTGAATAGATGCCCATCAGTTGGGGAATGGCTGAATAAGTTTTGTTATGTTAATGTAATGAAATATTATTGTTCCATAAGAAATGATGAACAGACTGATTTCAGAGTATCTGGAAAGATTTACATGAACTGATGCTGAGTGAAGTGAACAGAACTAGCAGAACACTATATATAGTAACAGCAAGATTATGTGATAATTGATTATGACTTTACTCTTCTCAGCAAAGCAGTTATCCATGACAATTCCAATAGATTTGGGATGGAAAATGCCATCCACATCCAGAGAAAGAGAACAATGGAGACTGAATGTGGATCAAAGCATAGCATTGTCACTTTTTTTGTTTGTTTGCTTGCTTTTTTTCTCTCATGATTTTTTTCTTTCTTTGGTCTAAATTTTCTTGTACAACATGACAAACATGAAATCTGTTTGAAAGCATTATACATATTTAATCTATATCAGATTGCTTGTCTTGGGGAGAGAGGAGGGAAAGGAAGAAAGAAGAAAAAAATTGGAATACAAAACCTTACAAAAACAAATATTGAAATTATCTTTACATGCATTTGGAAAAATAAAATACTATTGAGGAAAAAAAATAAAACAGAGTCTTGAGAAAGGAATAATGACTATTTAATGTATTAAAGAGATAAATGGATCCACACCCCTTCCTATTCAGGACAGCATTTCTTTTGTTTTTCAAGTTTGGGTTAGGAGAAGCTACCTTCATTTCACATACATTTTCATTGACAGTACTCTATGCCTGGAATTTTCTCTCTCACCTCTCCTCCCCCAGTCCCACCTTGCTTTCTTCAACTTCCTTCAGGTCTCAACTAAAAGCTTACTTTTCTTCACCTTTTCTGGTTGTCACTATATTTTGTGCCTTCCCTCATATTTTATCTTCAATAAATACTCTTACTTGTACTTAATAAATTGCATGTTTTTTTAGATTTTGAATTCCCTGAGTGTTCAGCAATCATTTGTCTCTTTCATTTTACAGTTTTTCTCTTTCATTAGCATGATATCTAGCATATAGTAAGGTACTTAATAAATATTAATGTCCTATAAGAAATAACAAAGGGAATGGATTCAGAAAGACTTGGGAATAATTGTATGAACAAATTCAAAGTGAAGTGAGCAGAATCAGAAGAACAATTTACACAGTATTAGAAATGCTATTAAAAAAAAATCAACTGTGAAAGATTTAGTAACTGACAAACACAATGAACCACTTACAGGGAGAAATTGGGGGAAGCAAGAAAATCTGAAACTAAAAATAAAATAAAATATTTTTATGTAAGGGAGAACTCAATGAGTAGGAGAGGAGGGAAAAAATAAAAATAAAAATGATTTAAAAATATATCAATACTTTTTTTAAATAACCAAAAAAAGTTTCCAGACAGTTTCAAACTATGTGATTTTCCCCACTATTTTATCACTATCATGCCCATCTAGGATTGATGGCTAGTTTTGATTTTTATCAGGTTTTTTTTTTTTTTGATAGCTGTCCCTCTCCTTAAAATGATGAGACTCTTGATACCTATTATTGAACAATAGATAGTCACTCATTACAAGTATAAGTAAAGTCCCACCAGCCAGATAGAATCTCATGCCTTTTCAATGCCTGTCCTCAATACCTAAAATTCTCTCTCCTCATCTCTGTCTCCTTGCTTGCCTGGCTTTCTTCAATTCTCAGCTTAAATGCCACCTTCTGCAAAAAGCCTTTCCTAATCGCCCTTAAAGCTAGTTCCTTCCCTCCAAAACTAAGTCCATTTTATCCTGAATATATCATATATGCAGTTGTTTGCATGGGAGTTCCTTGGAAGTACTTAAGTAGCCTGATGTGTTGAGTCACTTAACAATGGCTTGTTGACTTGTGAGTAACTGAGGAGTTTTTGCTTCTATAATTCATATAAGGAAATCAGTTTAAAAGATTAGGAGACTGTAACTCGTTTACATTCAAAAACTGAAGAAAACATAGTTGGAGCACATTTCTTTATTTATATTATAGAGAGTAGTTGCACCATTCAGTGGGCAGAGACTCCAGGGTTAGTGGAGTAGAATCTAATGATGCTATGAATAGTTTGGGGGAAATTTGTTTCTCCTTTTCAAACTGCTTTGTCAATACCAATTCAGTGCAATAGCACAAATAGCTTACTTTCTATTCTAGTAGCTCTTTATCTCAATAATGTCAACATGCTGGCTTTATTCCACTATTGAATAATGTGTTCAATACCACTCTTCAGTACCATCACATCACCCTGAATGCTTTTGTATATTATACAAATTCACAACACAAAGAGACTATATTCTTTGTATTTTTTAAGTTGCTAAGCTACATATATGTCATTGAAAAATTAACTGAAACACCCACTCACTCAAAACTGATTGAATTATCTAAGTTCCTCTTGATAAAAGAGAATAGGAATCTTGGAAAGAGCACATAGATTTACAAAAGGAGAACAATGGAGTAATAGTTGCTAAGTTTTTAACTTTAAAAAAAATAAAAATTCAGAACACTTTTCATGTCTGAAGCATCTGACTGTTTAGTAATCAATCAGTAAGAATATATTAATTACCTACTATATGTCAATACCATACCAGGCACTGATGAATAGTAAGACAAGTAAAATTATTCCTACCCTCAAGGAGCCTAAGTCCTAATCAGTATATCAATTATCCTGTGAGTGATTGATAAGAGATTCTCTAAACCTACTGTGATGTTTTTGGAATCAATTCCATCATTCCATGGGCATTATTCATTTTGCATTTATTTTCTTTATCCCACATAACATGAAGGATATCTTTTCAGTTGACAATATTTGGCATCTTACCTTAATGGAAGAGGTATAGAGACAAAATAAGTATGGAATTAACATTTCCCACAAGGCAGTATATCCATAAAAGATTTACAGATTGAGAGATAGTGGGATGTGTACCTTGATTACGACCTTTAACCAGAAACTTCAAAAACTAAGAATGGACCAGAAGATTCAGCTATCCTGAATTAATTTCAGTTATATCATACCAAAACATTGATTGATAAGGAGGTGTCAATAACAGGGGAAGATAAAACATTCAACCCAAGGTACTCTACGCAATGATCTGCACATTAGAATGATGATCGACAAAATGTGAAAAACAGAAACTTATAATACTGTATATCACTGTTTGCAAAGGACAGCATGCAAAACTTCTCTATAAAGCTACATGAAAAATGAAGAGCTCTGAAAAAGCCCATGACATATATTAGATCGAACCTATTTTTTCCTATTTTAATTTCTAACACAATATTGAATAGTAATGGTGATAGTGGGCAACCTTGTTTCACCCCTGATCTTATTGGGAATGGTTCCAGTTTATCAACATTACATATGATGCTAGCTGATGGTTTTAAATAGATGCTACCAACTATTTTAAGGAAAAGTCCATTAATTCCTATACTCTCTAATGTTTTTAATAGGAATGGATGTTGGATTTTATCAAATGCTTTTTCTGCATCTATTGAGATTATCATATGGTTGTTGTTAGTTTGGTTATTAATATAGTCAATTATGTTAATAGTTTTCCTAATATTGATCCATCCCTGCATTCCTGGTATAAATCCTACTTGGTCATGGTGTATTATTCTAGGAATAATTTTCTGTAATCTCTTTGCTAATATTTTATTTAAGATTTTTGCATCAATATTCATTAAGGAGATTGGTCTACAATTTTCTTTCTCTGTTTTTGTTTTACCTGGTTTAGGTATCAGTACCATGTCTGTATCATAAAAAGAGTTTGGTAGGAGTCCTTCATTCCCTATTTTTTCAAATAGTTTATATAATATTGGAGTTAACTGTTTTTTAAATGTTTGGTAGAATTCACATGTAAATCCATCTGGTCCTGGGGATTTTTTCTTAGGGAGTTGATTAATGACTTGTTCTATTTCTTTTTCTGAAATGGGACTATTTAAGTAATTTATTTCCTCTTCTGTTAATCTGGGCAATCTATATTTTTGTAGATATTCCTCCATTTCACTTAGGTTATCAAATTTATTGGCATACAATTGGGCAAAGTAACTCCTGATTATTGCTCTAATTTCCTCTTCATTGGTGGAAAGTTCTCCCTTTTCATTTTTGAGACTAACAATTTGATTTTCCTCTTTCCTTTTTCTAATTAAATTAACTAGAGGTTTATCTATTTTGTTGATTTTTTCATAAAACCAACTTTTAGTTTTATTTATTAATTCAATAGTTTTTTTACTTTCAATTTTACTAATCTCTCCTTTTATTTTTAGGATTTCAAGTTTGGTATTTGATTGGGGGTTTTTAATTTGTTCTTTCTCTAGCTTTTTTAGTTGCAAGCCCAATTCTATTTTAATTTTTAAAATTTTTTAAATCATTTTTATTTTCTCCAATTACATGTAAAAACACTTTTACTGTATATGTATATTCTTTTTTTGCATATTTCTACATTTATCATGTTGAGAGAGAAAAAAACAGAACAAAAGGGAAAAACCATGAGAGGAAAAAAGGTGAAAATTGTGTTAATCTATATTCAGTCTTCATAGTTCTCTCTCTGAATGAGTATGATATTTTCCATCCAAAGTTTATTGGGATCGCCTTGAATCATATTTTCCTGGTTCTGCTTGCTTCACTCAGCATCAATTAATATAAATCTTTCCAGGCCTTTCTAAAATCTGCCTGTTCATCATTTTTATAGAACAATAATATTCTATTACTTTCATACACTATAACTTATTCAGCCATTCCCCAGTTTATGGGCATCATCTACTAATTTTCCAATTCCTTGCCATCACGAAAAGAGCTGCTACAAACATTTTTGTACATGTAGGTCCTTTTTTTCCTTTTTTGGATATAGACTCAGTAGTAGCACTGCTGGATTAAAAGGTACACACAGTTTTAAAGCACTTTGGGTATAGTTCCAAATTACTCTCCAGAATGATTAGGATCCAACCTATTAATTAGGTTGGATTAATAATTTAAATTAATTGAATTGAATTAATTTAAGTAATTTAAATTAATTTAAAAATTTATTGGTTGATAGTGTATGTATAGTAGTATATGATAGACAACCATGCCTCTAAAATTTTAGATTGTGAAGTAAATCAAAAGGTTCAAACTCAATGACATATATTAATCATTTGTCTATATGGATTGAAATGCAAACCATATGTATAGGATTAACTATTATGATACTGAGTGGATCTGTCTTCTCAACAGCTATGAACACAGAATATGTAAAAATAAATGACAGGGACACAAAAGGAGATTGTTGTAGAGGGAAGATGAGGATTAAATTACAGCAGTTAGAGATAAAAAATTTGGACTAACAATTTCAATACAAGTAAATGCAGCCTAAGTGAGAAACTGCCTTGCCCCACCTTGGCTAGTCCAGGAGAGGTTGCCCAAGTGACCCATTCCTGAATGGCAATGGGACAGAATGGCAAGGAGTAGGACAGAGATCTGAGATCAAATAATTTGTTCATGGATAGGAGTAAGGAGATTTGTTTGAGTAGTATGGAAGACATCAGTAGTGGGTTAGCAGAAGTCAGGTCTGAAAGGACAAAAAGCAAAAGACTGTGTCTATATGTGTAGCAAGAGTAAAAACGATTATCAAGAGCAATGAAATCAAGAAGGCAAAGATGAAATAAAAACGGAAGGTCATAGCAATATGTCAGCAGAACAGAAGACAAGGAGCATCAAAGACAGTGTTCCAAAGAGCAGCAAGGAGCCTGAGGCAATTTGTTTCACTCAATTGAGGCAGTATATCAACAGACTTTTAAACTGGATATGTGGGGACCTAGCTTCACCTAGTCCAACTATTTAATGTACTTCAATTTCAATTTCAATACAATTTATTAATTGTCTACTATGTTCTAGGCATTATAGTAGTCACTGGGGATCCAAAGACAAAAAACAAAACCGCTTCTGCTTTCAAGGTGCTTCCATTCTATTGAAGGGATGTCACATGTAAACCCATATAAGTAAATTTTTTAAATGCACAGCAAAAGAAAATTATTTCAAGGGCAAGGGAGAACTATCACATGGATGGACTCAACTTGCCTCCTCATTTTTCTGAAGAGGCAGACAATGATGACTTAGATGTAGTTTCAGCACAAATCTATATTTATATATGTTTACTCGCGTTTATTTAGTATAATATATAATATATGCATATATTTGTAATGTATTTTTCTCACAATAATGCTATAACTTAGGGAAGTCAGTTTACATGTTTGTAAAATGAGGAATTTGGACTAGATGATCATCAAGACAGACCCTTTCTAGCTTTAAATCTATAATACTGTGAGGTAGATTGTATGTGTAGAATTTCAGCCATTTTTACAGATTAGTCAACAGAGGTTAAGTGATTGTAAAATGTTTGAGGCTGAATTCAGACCAGAATTGTAATGAAGTCAGGGCAAGTAGTGCTTTAACTTAGGGTAGAAAATTTGGAAATTCCTGATAGTGGTCTTGGGGACATGTTTTCTTTTTTTCCCTTTATGCTTACCCATAGCAATTATAGCTATTTCACCATGGATGGGTAGGGGCTCTTCTTCCCCTTCAGCATCACTCCAAATGAGCTTACATTACCATCCTCTCTACCCATCACCTCTTGCCATAAGTGCAGAAATTGCTAGATACAGCTCTGATACAAAAGAAAGACATGACTACTAAGCAAGTATTCTATTCAGTATTCTAAACTGCCTTTTGAAAGAAGATTGCCATGAACACAGTACTCATAGAGATTTGAACTTGGAAGATTCCATCCAGGTAGAACCAGGTTTCAGGCAGTCACTCTGTTTTCATTAAGAGGGTGAGTAGAGTACAAAGCTTAGAATCAGAAAGGCCTGGCTCACACATTTACCAGCTGAGTGATATCGGGTAAGTAACTAAACCTCTCCAAACCTCAGTCTGTTCATCTGTAAAACGAGGGAAAAATACAAAAATATACAAAAAAAAAAAATAGCCTTGTAGGGCTATTGTAAAGATCAAATGAGATGTGTGTAAAATAGTTTGTGAACCTTAAAGTGGTAGATAAATATGAAGAGGGTTTTTTTGTGCTTGTTTTAGTTTTTTTTAATCAGACTCTTGCTTTTTATTTGAGTAAGGAGCTCCCCCCAAAAAAAGAACTGCTAAGGCAAACTGACCTCTTCTTTTAAACTCTGGTTTTAGGGAGATGCCTGGGACTCAATGTTTAAGTAACTTGCCCAGGATCACATAGGCAGTATGGTAGGACTTGAACACATATCTTCCTGACCCTAAGTGCTTCTTCAAAGTGAGTTGCTACTATTGTATCAAGGAATGAAAAATCCTACCTGAGGCATCCCAATTGATGGTGAAATATTAGAATCTCTACCATACAACTTCTTTCTTTTGTTTATTTCTTCCTTCCTTTCCCCCTTTAATCCTTCTTTCTTTCTTCCATTCTTCCTTCTTTTATTTCTTCCTTCCTTTCTTTCTCTTCTTTCCTTCCATCAATCCTTCCTTATTCCCTTTATTTCTTCTTTCATTCTTGTTTTCTTTTCCTCCTTTTTCTTTTTCCCCATTTTTCTCATTTTCCAACTTCTTCTCTCATTCCCTTTCTTTTCCTTCTTCTAAAAGAAGGTACTTGTCTGCTATGGATGTAACTATAAATTGTGCCAGTGTCAGAATAATATTTACCATGCATGTGCAGGGGCATTTAGAAAAAACAAAGGGAAAAGAAGCACCTTCTGCTACAATATTTTGACTTGTTATAGTGGTATCATATGGCCACAGACCCAAAAAGAGGATGAAACTGGAGCAGACATTAGGAAATAAAAATAGAAATATTTTGAAAATGAGAATTTCAAAGAAGATAAGCTCTAAAATAGCTATGAAAGAAATTAAGTTGCCAGACATTGAAGCTATGAGGACTTGCCAGACTAAATTCTAAATTAAACTTTTTCCCCTCTGTGAACTATTCTGAAAACTCAAAATATCTGATAAACCACTTCAAAAATATGCGAGTATAAATCCAATAGCAAGTCTATTCTGAGGTAGCATCCTTCATTTAGACAGAGCACTGGACCTGGAGTCATAAAGACCCCACCACTAATGTTTACTAGTTTCATGACCATGGATAAGTCACTTTACCTTGGAGCTTCAGGCAACTTCTGAAAATAGATCTATTTTCAGATGCATGAGAAAATCACAGGTAATTAGCTTAACAGAGTCAAGTAAGAAGGTGTGCTAACAAGTGAAACCAGTACAAGAAAAAGTAGTCTTGAACTGTTTAACTAAGGAGGTGAGGCTGGGGGAAGGGATACAAGAGAAATAAGAACATTGAACAAAAATGAGATTCTTAAGAGTACTACTCTCAAAAACATCAAACGAGAAGCATTCATTAAATTAATATTAAAATGATAACTTATTATTGTCATAGGCGAGGCAATAAAGAAACAAAGAAAAGTGGGAAAAGCCCCTCCCTTTTCCATCTAAGGGGAAAAAATATATATCCATATGGAAGAAAACATGTAAATAGATAAGTATATCTAAAATATATAAAACAATTTGAGGGTATAGGCAATAGAAGCCGAGGACTTCAGGAAAGGCTTTAGATAGATAGATAGATGTGGTGCTTAAGGATAATTTTGAAGGAAACAGGATTCTAAGAATCCAGAAGGAGGGAGGGTAGTCCAGCAGAGGGTCAGGTCACTTTGTACAGAAACACTAAGATGGAGGTAAATGGAATGCATATCTGTAACATATAAAAAAAACAAAAAGGCCAACAACTGTGTACAGAGAACAGTGCTATGCACTGAGGGACATATCCTTGCCCTGATGGAGGAAAAGCCTAATAAAAAGATAAAACATCAATAGAGTTAGCTGATGCCCAAGATGATCAATCAATCAACAAGTATTTATTATATCCATTATGTATGAGGCACTGTGCAAGATGCTGGGGATACATGCAATAAATGAAACCATTCTTACTGTCAATGAGCTCATATTCCAAAGGGGGAAAAATAGTAATGTACATAAATACACACAATAAATATAAAGTAAATAAATACATGAAATACAAAAGACTTAATTACAAGATAGTTTGGGGAATTAGCAGCTGGGGACATTAATGTGATGCTTTCCTTGCATCTTGAAGGAAGGATCGCAGTACATTTCAAGCTAGGGGGATGACCATTTCAAAGCCACCAGACAAGATATGTGTGAGAAATTTGAAAGAAGGCCAATTTGGCCATCTCACAAAATATAGAAGGGGAAATACTGTGCAGTCATTCTGGGATGATAGATAGGGGCCAGATAATGAAAGGATTTAAAACCTAAATAATGGAGTTTATATTTTATCTTTGAGGCATTAGCGAGCTACTAGAGATTATTGAACAGAAAAGTAATATGACCAGTTCTGTGCTTAAAGACAATATTACATAAGTGTATTAGAGTTATAAAGGTGAAGTATGGGGGGAAGTTATTACAAATGAGGAAAATTAAGAAAAGTTTTATGATGGAGAAGATAAAATTTTATTTGGACTTTAAAGGATGGAGGGACATTTTACAAAATTGGATAACGAAGGACATTTTTAGGCAGAGGAAATAGAAAGCAAAGGTAAGAGCAGAAGAGAATGGAGACAGAAAGACCAGTAAAGAAACTCTTGCCATAATCAACTAGCATCATATGTAATGGTGATAAACTGGAACCATTCCCAATAAGATCAGGGGTGAAACAAGGTTGCCCACTAACACCATTACTATTCAATATTGTATTAGAAATGCTAGCTTTAGCAATAAGACAAGAAAAAGAGATTAAAGGAATTAGAGTAGGTCATGAAGAAACCAAATTATCACTCTTTGCAGATGATATGATGGTCTACTTAAAGAACCCTAGAGAATCAACTAAAAAACTATTAAAATTAATCCAAAACTTTAGCAAAGTTGCAGGATACAGAATAAATCCACATAAATCATCAGCATTTTTATACACCACCAACAAAATGCACCAGCAAGAGATACAAAGAGAAATTCCATTCAAAATAACTATCGATAATATAAAATATTTGGGAATATATCTGCCAAGGGAAAGTCAGGATTTATATGAGCAAAACTACAAAACACTCTCCACACAAATAAAGTCAGATCTAAACAACTGGAAAAACATCAAGTGCTCTTGGATAGGTTGAGTGAATATAATAAAGATGGCAATACTACCTAAACTAATCTATTTATTTAGTGCTATACCAATCAAACTCCCAAGAAATTATTTTACAGATCTAGAAAAAATAATAACAAAATTCATCTGGAAAAACAAAAGGTCAAGAATTTCAAGGGAATTAATGAAAAAAATGCAAATGAGGGTGGCCTAGCTGTACCAGATCTAAAACTATATTATAAAGCAGTGGTCACCAAAACCATTTGGTACTGGCTAAGAAATAGAGTAGTGGATCAGTGGAATAGGTTAGGTTCACAGGACAAAATACTCAATGACAAT
>JAJPUD010001527.1:326700-342220 GCA_023553655.1 Myrmecobius fasciatus | reverse complement strand
AGATTGGCTAAAATGACAGGAAATGATAATGATAACTGTTGGAGGGGATGTGGGAAAACTGGGACACTGATACATTGTTGGTGGAACTGTGAAAGGATCCAACCATTCTGGAGAGCAATTTGGAGCTATGCTCAAAAAGTTATTAAACAGTGCATACCCTTTGACCCAGCAGTGTTTCTACTGGGCCTATATCCCAAAGAGATTTTAAAGGAGGGAGAGGGACCCACATGTGCAAAAATGTTTGTGGCAGCCCTTTTTGTAGTGGCTAGAAACTGGAAATTGAAAGGATGCCCATCAATTGTAGAGTGGCTGAATAAATTATGGTATATGAATGTTATGGAATATTATTGTTCTGTAAGAAATGAACAACAGGATGATTTTAGAGAAGCCTGGAGAGACTTGCATGAACTGATGCTGAGTGAAATCAGCAGAACCAGGAGAACATTATACACAGCAACAAGACTATACGATGATCAATTCTGATGGACATGGTTGTCTTCAACAATGATGTGATTAAAACCAGTTCCTATTCTTCAGCGATGAAGATAGTCATATACATCCAGAGAGAGGCCTGTGGGAGCTGTGTGGACCACAACATAGCATTTTAATGCTTTCTGTGAATATTTCCATGCATTTTGTTTTCCTTCTCAGGTTGTTTTTTTCTTCTCTCTTTCTAGATCTGATGTTTCTTGTGCAGTAAGATAACTGTATAGATATGTATACATATATTGGATTTGTCATATAATTTATCATATTTAGCATGTATTAGATTACCTGTCATCTAGAGGTGGGGGTGGGGGGAAGGAGGGGAAAAGCTTGGAAAAAAAAAAGTTTTTTGCAAAGGTCAATGTAGAAAAATCACTCATATGTTTTGTAAATAAAAAGCTTTTAATTAAAAAGAAGAAAATTAAAAGCCATTGGGAAAAAAATGGAGAAGGAGCAGGTTTGAAAAAAAAAGTAGAAAGATCTATAAACAATAAGAACAAAATACATAAAACATAAAGGGGAGAAAGGTAGGGGTTTTGTTGTTTTTGTTTTGCCCAGCTGTGTCTTTTCCACTTTGGCTCTACCTTCCCACTTAGCAATTCTGCCTTATAACTTACATACCAGATTGGTGGCTTCCATGTATATACTAGAATGAATCTTTAAAGGGGAGGAGAAAATATTTAACTATTCTAATACCTGGGGTATAAAAAGTTTCAACTAAATAAGAATTAGTATCCAAAGTTTCACTTGGATTCTTGCTGCCCTCCAGGAAATATCTTCTGAATTAGCTGACTCTTTGCTGTAGTCATTTGGGGAAGCCAGGAGGAAGAGAAATAGGGTTTTCTTTTGACTTTATATTCTTTTAAATTGATTCTTTTAATGGATTTTTTTATGAGATCATGCATTTAGAACTGAATTATCATGTTGTAAATTATCATGTTATAGATAGGAAACTGAAGCCAATAGTTGAAGTAATTTACCCAAGTTCACACAGGTGGGTAGTGATAGAGAGAAGATTCAGACTCATAGTGCTCTAAATTCAAATTCAGTGTTTTTTCCTCTTATATAACACTATAGGTTTGTATTTCATGGCCTATGGTTGCTTTATTGCATTGTAATTCTTAAATCTAAATTTAAATTATTGAACTGGTAACTTAGGTTTGGACCACAATATGATATTAACCTGCTAAAATATAATGAAGACCACTCAGCATTCCTCAATTTTAGTTCATATGTATTAACAAGGGATTGGGTGAAATGAAGGGTAGATAGTAGAACTAATGTATAGTTTTACTTAGTGAAGGTTTTGAGCACAAAAGATTTTGTAAAACTTTTCTACTGTTTTATTCTATCTACTCACTGGGAATTCATGGATTCTTTCTTGCTGATTTATAGATAAGGCTCTTGCTTGTGACTCATTTCTTAGACTCTATTTGCTGACCTTCACATTTCATAAGTTCTCTCCATAGCTTCTATATCCTTAAATTTGGCTTATGAACTTAAAACAACTCTGAAGCACTACCTCACACCTATCAGATTGGCAAAGATAAAAGGAAAAAATAATGATAAATGTTGGATGGGATCTAGGAGAACTGGAAGCCTAATGCATTGTTGGTGGAATTGTGAACTGAACCAGTCAGTCTGGAGAGCAATTTGGAATCATGTGTCACTACTGGGTCTGTATCCCAAAGAGATCATAAAAAAGGGAAAAGGACTCACATGTGTAAAAAATGTTTGTACTAGCCCTTTTTATAGGGATAAGGAACTAAAAATTGAGTGGATGTCCATCAATTGGAAAAATGGCTGAATAAATTATGGTATATTAATATAATAGAATATTATTGTCCTATAAGAAATGATGAGCAGGAAGATTTCAGAAAAGCCTGGAAAGACTTATATGAACCAACAATGTGCGAAGTAAATAGAACCAGGAAAACATTGTACACAGTAATAGCAAGATTATACAATGATTAACTATGATAAGTTTAGCTCTTCTTAGCAATACAGTGATCCAAGACAATTTCAATAGACTTGGGATAGTTCTACAGTTCAAAGTACATTATTTTCACCTTTTTGGTTTACTTTTTCCTTGTGTTTTTTTCCCTTTTGTTTTGATTTTTCTTTTACAATATGGCTAATATGGAAATATGTTTAAAATGATTGTACATGTATAAAATATATCAGATTGCTTGCTGCCTTGGGGGCGGGGAGAAAGGTAAGGGAAAGAGGAAGAAAAAAGTTTGGAACTCAAAATTTTACAAAAATAAATGTTGAAAACTATCTTTATGCATAATTGGAAAAATAAAATACTATTGACTATATAATGGTAAACATTAATAAAATAAAATTTTAAATTTGGCTTATAGTATACTGTCTCATGAAATCTGAGCCTACATTATGAAGGATTGCCAACTGCACTAATATGTTTAGCTGTTCATAATCAGAGATAACACTACTAATCTAGTATTGGTTCTCCTTTCTCTAGAAAGGAGATCTAACTGTGATCTACTTGATCACAGATGGGATGGGTTACTGCTCTCTTTATATCAATTCAACCCTTGCCATCTATTCCCTTTGCCCTAAAAGTCACAGATATATGTTTTTAGTGGAGTGACTTCCTCTTTTCTCCTCCATTTTAAAATTTCAATATCCTATAATGCATCCCCCCATACCTCTTTTGGAGGAATCTTAGATGTATTGTTTTGTTTTAATAGATGGAAAAGTCATTTTTAATAAAAAGCCTTAGATCCTACTCCAAACTTTTCCACCTTTTATGTATATAATTTAGGGTAAATAAGTTAATCCTTCTAAGATTCAATTTATTCATATTTACTTCCCATATGTCAAGTATAATAAAATGCACTTAGTGAATTCACTGCATATTCTTCAGTTAATTACTTTATAACTATCATTTAAGACCTAAATCAGTCCCTATTTCTGGGGTGGTATTAGCCACCAAACTCCAAAAATCTAAAGGAGAGAAAAGAAGAGAGATCAGACAGTGGAGAGAAAACATCTCTTTGGCAATACACAAGGTATTTATTTAAAGGGTTCTAGCTTCCATGTCTTTCACCTGAGAGGTTATTTCCAAAATGTGGGCTCATACTTCACTCCATCTACCTTCACTCTGAATGCCCATTATAGAATATGTCCAAAAAAAAAAAAATTCACCACAATCACTGTGTCTCCTTCTATTCACCTAATCTTTTGTGAGGCCAATCCTTAATGATACATGTACATGCATACATATACTGAGAGCAGCCACTGTGGTTCTAATAAAGGATTCTTCATATCATTATGTAGAATTCTGAGTATATAGTATGTTCTCAAGCATTTGTTGATTGAATAAGTGACTGAATGTTATCAGAAACTTTTAGCTAAGATCTCCAGATTTGATCTTTCCCCATTTAAGTCCATTCCATTTACTGCTACCAGACCAATTTTAATTTAACATTGTTTTTACTTTATCACTCATGCATGAGAATCTATAATATTATCTATTATATCAAATCCTAATTTCTCAGTTTAATAATTGAGCATAGCCTTTTATCATTCCCTCTTCTCCCAAACATTTCCTAGCTTTATCCCTTATTACTTTCTAATATTCAAGATATTTTATCATATGTTTATCATTCTTAACGTTGTTCCCACATAAGATTTTCTCATCCCTTTCTACAGGTCTATGCTTATTCTTTTCTCTTCCCTGAAAATACCCTCTCTTTTCTTTTCTACCAATCTATGTCCCTCATCTCCTTCAATGACTGCCTGAAAATTCATTTCTCCAAGCAATTTCATGAGGGAAATCCTACCTCATGCCTTTAGGCTACATATCTCTAGCAATTTTGCTTTCAATCTGTGCTTTTAATTTTGTACTTGTTAATGTTTGTTTTGTGGTCCATTTTATGCTATTCCATGTGCTTACATTTTATCTCCCCCAATTCAATTATGAGCTCCTGAAGCAATTTTTCTGTCTTTTGTATTGTTTTATGGCACCTTCTATAGTGCTCTACAAGCAGGAGATTCTCAGAACATATTTAGTAACTAACAGACTGATAAGAGGGGAGAAAAGGAGGAATTCAACTGCTGCTCTTAGCCAAGGAAGAAGTGAGCCAGGTACTTTCTCACTGTCTCACTGCTTATAAATGTTTAATGGACTCTCTGAAATATGACATAGTTTTAAGTTTAACCTGCATTATTAACATTTTCTCTATCATTTTATTAAGTTTAGAAAATAAACAAAATAAATCAAGCCTTGATTTTTAGCATGTACCAATTTCCAAAGTATAAATGCTTCCACCAAAAATTTAAGAATTAATTACCTTGATATGACCTGCCTTTAGCACATTTCTGACTGTCTCTGAAGTTAGAGTTTGAGTTCAAATCTTTCTCTGCTGTTTATTTCCTCTGTGACCTTGGACAAGCCACTTAATATTCCTAGTTCACAATCTCCTCACCTGTAAAATGAGGGTTTTGGACTAAATGGCCTCTGAGTTCCTACTATGATCCCATAAAAATCACTCTTGTGAGATGTTAATAAATCTTCTCAATAGCCTACTTCTAAAGCTATTCCCTCCTCAACTCTGATGAACATAAGGAAGTATGCACTTTTGCAGAAAAAAAGCTGAAAAATAAGAGTTCCTCCGGACTCAGCAAAGGGACTTCATAAATCTAAATCCTGAAAGGAGCTTAGCATAATCTTGTAGATAGAACACACTTGTTTTGAAAACTCCTTCCAGGAAATGACAGGCACTTTGGGAAGTTGCATTGATCTTTCAGGTTCATTAAATCAGCTTATTAGTGTATTGAATGAATTAACACAATTTTTAAAAGTGCCCTTTGCTTGAATTTCATTTTAGCCAATAACAATTTTTGACATATCTATCCTTTTAGCCAGTGTCCTTGCACTAGAAAAATTCATTCAGTTCCAAAAATTTCTCATATTACCAAGAAGTTTGAACTCTAAAAGATATTAAATTAATAACTGTGTCAATTATAATAGATAGTGAGCAAATACTCATTAGGTTTTTATCCTTCCTTGACTTTGCACATTTTAAACCCTAAATTCTTATTGGACTGCTCCTTAGCTTAATAATGCTACTACTTTACATTTATATAGTACTCTATAATTTCCAAAATGCTGTTAGGTCCATTACCCCATTACATAGCTCAGCATTTGCCTAGGATCTATGCTTTTATTCTGCAAAAAGAAATTCTGTTACAATTCCCTCCATTAAAGCAAATTACAATCTGTATGTAATTTAGTAGGTTATCACCTGAGTCATATAAATGTTAAAAGAATTGTCCAGGGTTACATTGCTAGTAGAATTAGAATTCAGGTTTTCTTGAATCCAAGACTATCCACTATCTCATGTATTTTATTATTTCTTAGAATCAAAGAACTTCAGAGTTTATAGGGATTTCCAAGTTTGGGGTCCAACCCATACCTGAAGCATTAATCCCTCTACAACATTCTTAACAAGCAGTTATATAACCTCCACCTGAACCTTGGCAGGTATTGGAAATTGAAAGTGATGGAATATTATTATTCTTTAAAAAATAATGAACAAGCTGATTATAGAAAGGCTTGGAAAGATTTACATGAACTGATGCTGAGAGAAACAAGCAGAACCAGGAATACCTTGTACACAATAACAGCAAGAATGTGTAATTAACTATGAAAGGCTTGGTTCTTCTCAATGGTTCAGTGATCCAAAACAATTCTAATAGACTTTGGACAGAAAATGCCACCTGCATCCAGAAAAAGAACTAAGGAGACTAAATGTAAATCAACACATGCTATGTTCACTTGTTTTTTCTATTTTTTTAAATCTCTCCCATGGTTTTTCCCTTTTGCTCTAATTTTTCTCTCCCAGCATAATTCATAAAGTAGTATGTATTAAAAAATAAACAAAACTACTACAATTAAAAAAAAAAGGAAATACCCTGCCTCATTATCATCATATTGTCTTTGTTCTAAGCAATGAAATTATATTAGCAGAGCCAAGGCTTTTGAATTAGCTTTTGTAGCTGTTTCACATAGTTTATTCCTGCTATAAAAATTCCTTGTCTTTTTTCTCTTCCAGCCCAGGGACAGGGAAAAAAATCATGTCCCAGTTACTATCCCATCCTGGAATGTCCCTCAGTGCCTGAGGTTACCTTGACTAGATCAAGTAACATGAGACTTTCTCAACCTGGAATATCCCCTTGTAAGATTTCTATTTTCCCATTGATGAGTTCTTCCTATAGGGGCCTAGGCCATTCTTTAGTCTCCTCTTGGTTCCTTTTCTGGTTTTTGACTCCAAAACCATCTGTCTGTGACCCCCTACTTTTCAGCTCCCTTTTGTATCTTCCACCATTAAAATATTCCTTCATTATGAAAAAGGACCACGATATCAGAGAGGTGATGCCATGAAATACAAGTGAACTGAACTTAAGTGAGGGAGGTCTGTGCAAGGTCACCTGCCTCACTCTCTCCCCCAGGGCCATCTGGGTCCAGTGGCCAGATATAGATCAAGATGTTTCAACCCAAACACAAAAGGAATCCAGCCTTTGCTTGAAAACCTGCAAGGAAGGAGAAACCACCACCTCTTGAGACAACCCATTACAGGTTTTACTGCAATGGATGGAGTGGTGGGTCAGGAGTCAGGAAGAGATGAGTCCAAATCCAGACTCAGATACTTATTTGCTGTGTGACCCTGGGAAAATTATTTAATTGTGTTTGCCTCAATTTCCTCTTCTGTATATTTTATAAATCTCAGAGACATTGGCATCTCTGAGACTTGGGTTGTATGGCTAAGAAATGAGAAAATCTAGACTCAAACCCAAGTATTTCTTTGTCTGATAAAGGTGCTTTTAATACTGTTTGCCCTTCTCCACACTTTCTTGGTATGATTTGTCCTAATATATGACCAACCTGAAGATATATAATTAAAGTTTGGGGTGGGAGGAAGAGGATTGCTTGGAAAATATGGAAAGAGGTTTCAATAAAATAGAAACAAAATAAAAGAAAAGAAATGAAGTTACTAGTATTGATCTTATTCTTTTTTTCCCCATACTTTATCATGTAAAGAGGAAGCAGAGGAAAGAGAGGGGGAAAGTAGACAACGATATAATGGCAAAAAGAACACAATTGTAATTGTAAATGTGAGCTGAGGAATTCACCCATAAAATAAAGAACAGGGTATACTCATAAGCAAAATCTAACAAACAATATGTTGTTTAAAAAAATACTTGAGGGGGCAACTAGGTGGTGTAGTGAATAGAGCATCAGCTCTGAAGTCAAGAGGATTCTGAGTTCAAATCTGGCCTCAGACATTTAACAAATCTTAGCTGTGTGACTCTGGGCAAAGCCACTTAACCCTAATTGTCTCAGAAAAAAAAAATACTTGAAAGAAAAAAATGCACACAATTAAAATGGAGAGGGCAGTTATAGAAGGCAAATTTTAGAAAATAGTGATAATCATTATTTTGAGGCAATAGGAGAAAAATAGATGTTTAAAAATATATCTTACATTATGTTTATAGACACCGTAGATAAAGAAATAATATAAAAATCCAATAGTAATACTGTAAACAGCCAAAGATATAATAAGAAGCTA
Organism: Myrmecobius fasciatus; assembly: GCA_023553655.1. NCBI lineage: Eukaryota > Metazoa > Chordata > Mammalia > Dasyuromorphia > Myrmecobiidae > Myrmecobius > Myrmecobius fasciatus. The sequence continues at coordinate 334,136 of JAJPUD010001527.1, read as the reverse complement.
ATCAAATTATAGGGAGAAATATTGTGCCATTTAGATTCAGGACTCTGTGCTATATACTAGATCCCTCTCCTCCACCACTACCACCATTGTTCCCAATTTTGTATTGGAGATACTGCATATCAATATTTATTTTGGAGAAGTTTTATCAAGTTCTTCATTATAGGTGTCAAATAATTTTATCCTCTGTTGATCCAATAATGGAAATTATTTTCATGAGGTTTGTTTTTGAAGTATCTCATCAAATGATGTTTCTTGTTGTCTTTCAATGCAGTTTGAAAACAACTTCACCAACTCCTTTATTCTCCTTTCTGAAAAGAGTTTGAGAATTATTATTCTATTTAGCTACCACATTTAGCTTAATTTTAATGAGAATATTAATGTGTTAAAAGTACTCAAGCCCATCTTCCCATTACAAGGAAGGTTGGGTTCAAATTTATAGGGACACCCTGGTTTTGAATTTCTAATGTGCCAGCTCAACATAAGGTCCATGGTGATGGGAAAAGAAAAGTTGTTCTTTGCTTTAGGCAAGCTCTCTCTGTAAGAGAAACAAGTAAATCCTTTCATTACCTACTAGACTTCTGGTCACACAGCAATCTGATTTGTATTAAACTTGTATTGCTAATTCAAATATTTTTAATTATGAAATTTAAAAGTATCTTCTCCTCCCAAGTTACTTTCCCAAACTTTCACACACTCTAACAGATCATCAGGTCACTAACTGTTATGTTGGGAAGCTATTATACTTCTTCAAACTCTCACAATTATAGATAAAATCTAAAGGGTCTGGGGTTTCTAATACTATTACTCACAGACCCCCATTGGTAAGCTCCCTATTAACTGTTTGTTATTAGATAACAAGTAACTACTTGGGAGAAGGGGTAATTAACTGAGAAGACAAAGCAAGAACAATACAAAATATTTCTCCTAAACCAGAAGCACACAAGATTTTTTGTGGAAAATAGACTCAAACATAAAATACAGTAGCAGTGAGGCACATATACAGAGAATACATATGGCCCAAAGACTACAATCACAATTTTGGGTTCCTGAAAGTCTTTTGTTGATTCTATAGTCAACATTTCTTCACTGGAAGGTATCACATCCCTTGAAGTTCCTTCTTCTCCCAGATGTTTATCTTTCTGTATATTTGTGAATCCATGTTTGTCCTCAGAGTGTCCTCTACATGCATTATCTGCTACTGGTCTCTCAGATCACATGGTCATTGGGAGAGTAGAGTGGAGTGTAATACCTTATCTGCACTGACTCTCTATATATCCCTTGTCCTTTGATACAGCCCAAAAGATCTGCTTCTTCAAGATATTCCCAAGCCTGTAGTCCTCTATTACTCAATTACTCTCCCCACCCCCATTAAACTAATTGCTATTTTTCCCCCCTGGGATATTTTCTTTTTTTTATTTTATTAAAACTTTTTATTTGCAAAACATATGTATGAGTAATTCTTCAACATTAACCCTTATAAAGTTTCTGTTACAAATTGTCCCCCCCCTACTCCCCACCCCTCCCTAGATGGCAGGATATCCACTACATGTTAATTATGTTAAAATACTTGACAAATCAAATATATGTATACATATTTCCACACTTATCATTTTTGTGCATGGAAAATCGTATCTACAAGAAAGAAAAATCAGAGAAAGGAAACACAATGCAAGCAAACATCAAGTAAGAGCATGAAAATGTTATGTTGTAGTCCACATTTCACACCCCTCTCTCTGGGTGTATATGGCTTTCTTCACTGAACAATTGGAACTGGTTTGAAATATTTCATTGTTGAAGAGAACCATGTCCATCAGAATTGATCATCATATAGTATTGTTGTTGCCGTGTATAATGATCTCCTGGTTCTGCTCATTTCACTCAGCATCAGTTCATGCAAGTCTCTCCAGGCCTCTCTGAAATCGTCCTGCTGGTTGTTTCTCACAGAACAATAATATTCCATGACATTCATATACCATAATTTATTCAGCCATTCTCCAATTGATGGGCATCCATTCAGTTTCCAGTTTCTTGCCACTACAAAAAGGGCTGCCACAAACATTCTTTCACGTGTGGGTCCCTTTCCCTCCTTTAAGATCTCTTTGGGATATAGGCCCAATAGAAACACTGCTGGGTCAAAGGGGATGCACAGTTTGATAACTTTTTGAGCATAGTTCCAAATTGCTCTCCAGAATGGCTGGATCTGTTCATAGTTCCACCAACAATGCATCAGTGAACCAGCCTTCCCACATCCCCTCCAACATTCATCATTATCTTTTCCTGTCATTTTAGCCAATCTGACAGGTGTGTAGTGGTACCTCAGAGTTGTCTTAATTTGCATTTCTCTGATCAATGGTGATTTGGAGCACCTTTTCATATGACTACAAATAGTTTTAATTACTTCATCTGAAAATTCTCTGTTCATATCCTTTGACCATTTATCAATTTGAGAATGCCTTGAATTCTTATAAATATGAGACAATTCTCTATATATTTTAGAGATGAGACCTTTATCAGAACCCTTAAATGTAAAAAGATGATTTCCCAGTTTATTGCTTCCCTCCTAATCTTGACTGCATTGGTTTTGTTTGTACAAAAACTTTTTAATTTAATATAGTCAAAATTATCTATCTGGTGTTCAATTAAGAGTTCCAGTTCTTCTTTGGACATAAATTTATTGCATCTCCACAGGTCTGAGAGGTAAACTATACTACATTCCTCTAATTTATTCATAATATCACTCTTTATATCCAGATCATGAATCCATTTAGATCTTATCTTGGTATGTGGTGACTAATTGCTATTTTTAAATATAGAGAAACATATAGATGTAACAAATATAGATGTAACAATCAAGCACAAAATATTTCCTTTGTGGTACCATGTGCCTAATTCAATGACCAAAAGTCTATGATCCTTGATCACAAATTGATTAAGGACTTGTCTGCAAATTATGATGAAATGATGGAACATATTCATAATTCCTGGTTTACACTATTGATTTATTTGAATTCCATCCTTATGTATAGTTAAATGCAAAAGATTTTTTTCAATTATTTATAGTTCTAGATAAATCACAGAATATTAGTCAAAACTCCTTGAAGAAGAAATGGCTTCTTTAAAGCCATTAGACTCATATCTAAATCACAAGGTTTGAATTTCATAACTACTTAGGACAAAAAGCAATATATGCTTTTATCTATATCCTATGCAAATATTTTTAGTATTTGAGATTATAAAACTGTTAACAGTCCCAAGAAAATAATTATTTTCTTAGTTGATAAGACAAAGTTGGGTAATAAATAATAGATAATTAATGCTGTCTCCACCTTAACATATTGATTAGGTCTTTTTAGCCAAATCAAATTATATTCATTTACTTTTACCTTCATACAGTCTGTTAGATTTAGATCTTAAAAGCATTGATAAAACAGGATAATTTCAAAAAGGCCTGGAAAGACTTACATGAACTGGTACTAAATGAAGGGAGAAGAACCAAGAGAACATTGTACACACTGGCAACAACATGATCAACTCTGATGAACTTAGCTTTTTTCAACAATGAGGTGATTTAGGCCAGTCCCAATGGACTTGTGATAAAGTGAGCCATATGTATCTAATAAAATGACTGTGGGGACTGAATGTAGATCTCAACATAGTATTTTTACTTTTTTGTTATTGTTTGCTTGCTTTTTTTTCTTTCTCATTTTTTTTTCCTTTTTGACCTGATTCTTCTTGTGTAGCATGATAAATGTGGAAATATGTATAGAAGAATGCACATGTTTAATATATATTGAATTACTTGTTGTTAGGGGAGGGATAGAAAGAAGGGAGGGAGAAAAATATGAAACAAGATTTTGCAAGGGTGAATGTTGAAAACTATCTTTGCATGTATTCTAAAAATTAAAAAGCTATTTTAAAAAGCCTTGAATATTACTTTTTCTGATGCTTGTCTATCATTCACTACTTACAAGTGTTTTTCACTTAATGCTACATAGAAAGTAATCTCATTTTTCTATATTTTGCAATATTGCTACATATTGATTATCTAGTATTTTGGTAAACTAACCATATTACTTATAATCATTGTATTACTTTTGGCCTTTAGAAGTTCCAATGTCCACTTACAAAGCACGATTTGTCTCTGATGTAACATAACTTTTTTATGCTCCCACTTCTCCTCCTATTTACTATCTAAGCATCTTATAACATTTATCTAAATGAATTTTCTTACTGCCAGATTATACCTGGTCAAGATCCCAGCATATGGGACTTAAGTCTGTAGTATGGCGCCTGAGTCATAGCTCCAAGTCAAAGTTCTCAATGTCACTATACCTTTAGCCTTTTAGCTATATATTAAGTGGTAGGAGAAATGCTGTGCAATGAATCTAAGTTAATTAGTGTGCTACAAAAGACAAAACAAAAGCAAAAAAATCTTGTATGTCATGTTTTAAGGTCCTACTCTTATAATATCCCTTCCAACCAAACCATGCTATAAAAAAAAATACTTGAAGTTTTAAAAGCTCTTGATACTTGGGAAGGTTTTGGATTGTTTTAAGTAACTTCTAGTTCTGATATTACTACAATTTGGGGGATTGCTTTTAAGAGAAAAAATTTTTTAACTTATATTAGTGACATTTTCACTTCCTTCAGCCTATCCTTCACATCTCAGATTTTATCTTTACCAATAGGATCCCCAATCCATAACACCTCCCCTCCCAAATAACCAAAGCTACAAAAGAAAGTTTTAGAAACTTTGTTCTGGTGCATAACTAATAACTTTTTTTAAAAAAATACAAGTTTCTCTTAGAAGTAGCAAATAACATTTAGAATTAATGAATTGTAAATGCAGAAATATAGCTATCAATCTACTTATATACATATACATTCACTTTAATAAAGAGACAAAAAGAGACCAGATGATTGACAATTCACATAATGGAGTCATAACAACACCCTTAGTTAATTTCCTCATCCATAAAAGTAGTGGGTTTGTTCCCTTGACTTTAATATTCTCTGAGCATATGTCAAACCAAATAGTGTACCCTTAAAAAAAACCCTACATATCCACACTCATTTATCTATGTATGTATCTAAGATTAAAGAATTTACTATAACCTCAAAATTAATTCAGTAACATTCATTCAAAGTTTATGCATCCTGAAATAAGTATTAATAGATTATAAAAGTGATCATTTATTAGCCATGGCAAAATTACTTTAGTCCTACAGGAGTATCTGGCAGCTACAAACTTCCAAGAGTACTTAGAAGTTACTTCTTCCTAGGTTCACTTAATAGTCCCTTTGATTTTCAAAACTTCCCTCTGCAGCAAATGCTGAACAAAGCAGTGAGTGAGGTTTCATCTCCATTTGGGCTTGTAACCCTTCTCCAAACACAATTACAGCCAACACTATTGTAACCTGATTTGCATTTTCACTAACAGAGTTACAAAGCATATTGAGAGTGCCTGCTATGCATAATAGAGACTTGTTAGAAGACTCCATTGCTTGGCCTCCCTGAAAACTAATGAAACATTTTTATCTTTCCCCCTCTCATCCATTGAAACTGTGCAAAAGCTTTGCCTGCTGCAACTTTGTTCAAATACAGTCTTCCAACATGTGATCTGAGCTAGGCAACTATTTCAGATGGTAGGATTCTGTATCCACAGTGGACAAGGCCCCAGGGACAAAGTTTCAGCCTTAATTTTGAGTCTCCTTTGCTTCTGTTGTGTTACAACCTTAGCATTATCTCACCCTGGACTTTTTATCTGTGAATATCTAAGTCCTGTCTTGTGGAAAACTAATTACTGAACCACTGAGAGCTTCATAATGTCCTGCATTTAAGTCCTGAACATCATACATAATGCATAGGAAGCAGTCTCTGCACTCTGATTACAGAACACTGTCATTAAGTGAGCAAATTAAAGATGTGAATAATTCACTGACTGAGCTTATTGTCAGTGCTGCATTGTGAAATTAGAATTTCTAATAAGTACTGCAATTTTTTTAACCCAATTAACACAGAGAACATCTTGAGACTGATTAGTACAATAAAAATTATTACCTTATTCTTTTGCTTCACAACAGCCAAATTAAATACTGTACTTAATTATGCAGCATTCATTCCTTCTCTGCTAAAGGAAAGAGGAAGAAAAAAAAAAACCAACTATCGTTTTAATAAGAGTTCTAATAGCTGAACATGGGTTAGAAATATATCCCATGCATCTATGGCTCACTGTCTTTATGCAAAGTTTTTTTTCACCAGTAGTAGACTATCTTAGCACTAGTTTATTTTCAAACCAAATTTTTTTTTTCCTAAAAAAACAAACACCATACAAATAACTAACAAAGTAACTAACCTTTCTAGATTGAGTTGCATAGAGTCAATCTTTGCTTCTTGTTTTCTTTAAATGAAGCTCAAACACAGATTTGCCCCCACTATACCTACTGTCTGTGTTTGAGACTGAAAAAAAATGCATATTTTAAAAATTCATTCATCAGGAAAATCAAGAAACTGAAATAGTGTGCCTTACCTCAGGTTCTCATTTTGCTCACAAAAACGTGTCTCCATTCAGCCAGGCTAGTGGAAAAGTCCAGCTAATGCACAGCATATTGGTCCTTCTCATACAGGGTGTATGCTGCCATGTTAAATAAAGAAAATGATCATTTAAATCGGAGCTTTTGTCTCCCAATATTTCCTTCTGCTGCCCCTTTTGCATCAAAGACTAGAGCAGCCGGCACATCTGGTGGCAGTCATTGCCACTGGCTGCAGCTGCCCATGGGTTAGCTTTCCCCTTTCCTGCCCAGCTCCTTTGCATCTCCATTCTGGGCAACTTCAAACACCCCCCCCCCCATGGGAGAAAAGAAACGGTGACATTGCGCTCAGAATATCAGATTATTTTCTCCCAGTCTCTGCAGCCATCTCTTTCCTGTCCAGATATTTTATAGAGAGGCAGAAAGTGAAAATAGCGAAGGTGCCCTGGAAATCAGGCAAACACAATGCAATAGGGAGATAGAGAGGAAGGAATGGGAGAATGAAAGCGAGAGAGAGGGAGAGGGAGAGAGGTGGGGGGGGGGGGTTAGCTGTCAGTGCAGATAAATCTGCATATGGAAATCAAGGTTATCCTGGGTACAGTTTTATTTAACTATGATCTACTGTTTTTTTAATTAGACTGGAATTTTAGAGAGGGAAAAGGAGAGTCTTACAACCCAGAGAGCAACTTCTTATTCACTAGAGTCTTAGAATTTTATTGCAGCAGCAGCAGCAGCAGAAGTTTCAGGAGGGGAGAGAAAGAGAAAAGGGGGAGAGAGATTTTAAAAAATAAATGTAGAGAAAGAAAAAAGGGGGGAATGAATGAAGAAAGGAAGGAAGGAAGGAAGGAATGAAAAAAGAAAGGAAGAAAGGAAGGAAGGAAAGAAGGAAAAAAGGAAGCAAGGAAG
>JAJPUD010001527.1:314297-326690 GCA_023553655.1 Myrmecobius fasciatus | reverse complement strand
CTATGTTCTTATGTTTTGTTATTGTACAATCATTTCAGTCATGTCTGACGTTCCAGGACTCTATTTGGGGTTTTCTTGGCAAAGATGTTGCATTTCCTTCTCCCGCTCATTTACAGATGAAGAAACAAGCAAACATAATTAACTTAGTCAAGTGACTTTCCCAGGTTCACACAGTTAGTAAGTGTTTAAATTTAGATTTGAATTCATGAAAACAAGTCTTCCTAACTCTAGACCTAGCAAGCTATCCACTGTACTACCTAGCTGCCCTAGGTAGGCTTCAAAAAACCTCCCAACTTTAAATTTGTTGTTGTTGTCATTTAAGGATTTTCTTGGCGAAGATACTAGAATGATTTATCTATTGCTCTTTTTATCTATGAGAAAACTGAGGCAAACAGAATTAAGTGACACGCCCAGAGTCACACACAGCTAGTAAGTATTTGAGGCTAATTTTGATTGCATTCCAATCAATCAATTGATAGACATCTATTAAATACCTACTGTGAGCTAGGGCCTATGCTAAGCAATGGGTTACAAAAAGAGCTAAACAAACTAAAAAGCCATAAACAAACTTACAGTCTTAAAAGGAGACAATAAACAAATTAATATATACAAAGAAATTATATACAGGATAAAGAATTAAAAGAGGTTTTCTGTTAAAGATGGGATCTTAGTTGGAAAGCCAATAAGCAAAGTTGAGGAGATAGAACATTCCAAGAATAGGGAACAGCTAGCAAAAATTCCCATAGCCAAGAGATAGAATATAATGTTCCTGGAACATCAAGGAGGGGCCAGTGTCACTAAATCAAAGAGTACTATGGGAAAGTAAGGTTTAAGAAGACTAGAAAAGTAGGAGGGGGTTGAGGTTATGAAGAATGTCCAACAGAGCAGTTTGGTTTTGATCCTGGAGGCAATAGGGAACTATTGGTGTTTAATGGGGGAAGAATTTTTTGGGGAAAGAGTTACTTGATTGAACCTGCACTTGGGGAATATCGTTGTGTTGGTTGAATGGAGGATAATGTGAAATGGGGAGAGATTTGAAACAGGCAGACTCACCAACAAGTGTGAGGTAATAAGGCCCTATAACAGAATGGTGATAGGGCGAGAGGAGAGATGTTGCCAAAGTGAAATTGACAGGCCTTGTCAATAGATTGGATATGGAGAGTAAGAGATGGTGGAAAGTAAAGGATGGCTTCTAGATTTTGAGCTTATGGGAATGGGAGGATGGTGTTGTCCTCCGCAGTTATAGGGAAGGTAGGAGATTAGAAGGATTAAGGAGAAAGATGATTCTGTTTTGGATAGACAAAATAAATTTAAAATGTCTAAAGGACATTCAATTTGATATGTCTGAAAGCCAGTTGCTGTGAGATTAGAAGTCAGTGGAGAAAATTGAAAAGAAGCATAGATATATTTGAGTATCAGCATAGAGATAGTAATTAAATCTTACAAAGTATCTAGTAATTAAATCCTACAAATTACTGATGATGTTAGCAAGTGAGAAGTAGCACATTCAGTGCAATAGGAGTACTTAAGGACCTCATCATCTATAAGTAATCTCTCTTTGAATTGGACTCCTATGAATCTCCTCCATGGAGGTGGCAAATACCTTTGAAGAGTATAATTTTTTTTTTACTTGTCTGATATTAATGATCAAAAAGTCATCAAGCAATGCTATCTCTGCTGTTCTGTATCTCAAAAAAATCTTTTATAATTCTGGCATAAATACAGGAAAAACTTTTTCAAAAGGATCTCTAAGGTTGTGCTTTGTTCTTCTATATGAAATGCTCTTTTTAACAAGCAATAAACAACAATCACAGTAACATTTTGTATTTTGTATATATTTCTGGTATTGTATGATGACAAAGATATAGTCTACTGTGGAATATTGCTTAAGAAAAGCCTACTTAAACCTTCTTTAAAAGTGACCTTGCCAAAGCATGGGTAGATTGTTGTCATGAAAATTTTACATACAAAGGATAGGTACATGAATCATTAGACATTCATATTCTCTCTGTTATTTTGGGGATTTGGGGATTTTGGAAAAGTTTAAAAAATTAGAAGTTTTGTTGGGGGGGTTGCCTTTTGTAAATCACACATTACAAAGGAATACAAATACAACTACATATTAAAAACAATCAACAACATCAGATGATTGCATTTTGATATTATCCCATCTATCAAATTTGTAATTTAAAAAAATCCTAAAGTATTTTTCTTTCTAAAAATATGAAATATAACAAATAGTTACAAAACAAAATCAACTTGAATTCATAATTGACACAGGACAAATACTTCTTGCCAAGTAATTTATTAATTAAGTATATCTATGGATCTGTAGTTTCATTAATTCTAGTATTCCCTCCAATTGTGCAGAACACTAGCAATTCATATTTCTCATTCTTTATAACCTCTGGCAAATCCTTTATAGAGAGTCAAAACTCCCCTATCTCCTTTACTCCCACTCCCACTCCCCACCCCATTTATGACAACTTTTTTTAGATCTCTTGAAATTTTTTAGATACCAGTAAAGTATGTAGTTTGTCCATTTGTATGCACTGCCCTCCATAATGGCTAGTTCACTATTTTTTCCAGATAGACATTTCCCTGATATCTTTTAGGCCACTTATCTCACACAATTCTTCCTTGGTACTGTGTAATATCCTCCTCATACTCATTATGCACTTCTCCATTGTTCTTTCAATAACCTACAACTTTGATTCTTTGGAGACTTTGATATTCTATTACTCTCATACAATATTCTTACTAGGCTGACTAGGTCCCATACACATTTTAATAGATTTGTTATTCCATTCTCCACAAAAAATCATCAAAATATTCTTGTCTCCCCTCCATTCTCCTTCCCTGACAAGTAGTCTTTTAAAAGCCCTCTATTCTTGCTATCTACACTTCTTACTATCTTCTAAATCTTCTGCAATCCAAATTCTGACCTCATCAGTCACTGAAACTTATTTCTCCAAAGTTACCAAATGATCTTTTAATTGCCAAATCTAATAGTTTTTTCCTCAGTTTTTATCCTTTATCTGTTGGACACATTTAACACTATTAATTACTTTCCTCCCCCCTGAATGCTCTCCCTCTTTCTCTCCCTTTCCCTCTTCCTCTCTTTCTGTCTGTTCTCTTATTTGTCTTTCCCCCTCAGCTTCTTTTAATGATCTCTCATTCATATCATATGCACTAACTATAGTTATTCTCCAAGGCTGTATCCCGGGGTCTCTTCTCTTTTCCCTACATTTTATCTCAGTTGGTGATCTCTTCAATTGCCAACAATTGAAGAATTATCTCTATGCAGGTGATTCCCAGATCTGTGTCAAGCCCTAGTCTCTCTCATGAACTAGAGAACTGCTTTACCAATTGTATTTTAGATGTCTCAAACTGAATATTATATAGCATTGCAAATTCAACATGTCCAAAAGAGTCCATTTTCTTTCCTTCAAAACCTTGCTGTCTTCCAAATTTTCCTGTTACTCTCTAAGCTATCACCAACTTCACAATCATTCAGATGCCACTCTTAATTCACCATTTTCACTCAGCCCACATATCTAATCTGAACTTGAATATTATTGTTTTATTCTCACAACATCCCATATGCATCCACTTCTCTCTCTTCACACAATCACCATTCCAGTTCAGGTTCTAATCACCTCTAACCTAGACTATTGAAATAGACTTCCAACTGACCTCCTTGCTTCAAGTCTTTGTCCCTTACAACCATTCTCCATTCAACTACCAAAGTGATTTTTCCAAAGGACCAAGTCTGATCATGACACTCTTAATATCAATAAATTCTATTGGTTCAAATATTAAATCTTCCTTTTAGTATTTAAAGTTCTTCATAACTTGGCCCCTTTTCCTTTTACATTATTATATTTAACTTGCCTCTATGAACTTTTTCCCCCTTGCTGAGGTAAATGGGGTTGTGACTTGCCCAGGGTCACACAGCCAGAAAGTATTAAGTGTCTGAGACCAGATTTAAACTCAGGTCTTCCTGACTTCAGGGCTGGTGCTCTATGCACTGCAACACCTAGCTGCCTCACCTCCATGAACTTTTTAATCCAGCAACACTCATCTACTTACTATTTCTTCCATGTGATACTCCATATGCTGTCTCCATGTACTTACACTGGCTGTTATTCTATCTTCTTTTTTCCACTTTTTAATTTTTTAACATATTTATTTAAAATTCAAATGCAAGCAAGAGATACAAAAAGAAATTCCATTCCAAATAGCAGATGATAGGATAAAATATTTGGGAATCTATCTGCCAAGGAAAAGTCAGAAACTATACGAACTAAATTACAAAACACTTTCCACACAAATAAAATCAGACCTAATCAATTGGAAAAATATTAAGTGCTCATGGGTAGGCAGAGCGAACATAATAAAAATGACAATACTACCCAAACTAATCTACTTATTTAGTGCCATACCAATCAAACTCCCCAGAAATTATTTTACAGATCTAGAAAAAATAGTAGCAAAGTTCATTTGGAAGAACAAAAGGTCAAGGATCTCAAGGGTATTAATGAGAAAAAAGGCAGATGAAGGTGGCCTTGCTATACCAGATCTAAAACTATATTATAAAGCAGCGGTCATCAAAACTGTTTGGTACTGGCTAAGAAATAGAGCAGTCGATCAGTGGCACAGGATAGGATATCAGGACAATCTAGGCAATAACCTTAACAATCTAGTATTCGATAAACCCAAAGACCCCAGCTTTTGGGATAAATACTCACTATTTGGCAAAAACTGCTGGGAAAATTGGAAACTAGTGTGGAAGAAATTAGGGCTTGACCCATACCTAACACCACATACCAAGATAAGATCTAAATGGGTTCATGATCTAGATATAAAGAGGGACTTTGTAAGCAAGTTAGAGGAACATAATATAGTTTATCTCTTAGACCTGTGGAGATGGAATAAATTTATGTCCAAAGAAGACCTGGAACTCCTAATTGAACACCAGATGGATAATTTTGATTATCTTAAGTTAAAAAGTTTCTGTACAAACAAAACAAATGCAGACAAGATTAGGAGGGAAGCATCAAATTGGGAAATCATCTTTACATTTAATGGTTCTGATAAAGGCCCCATTTCTAAAATATATAGAGAATTGTCTCTTATATATAAGAATTCAAGCCACTCTTCAATAGATAAGTGGTCAAGGGATATGAAAAGACAATTTTCAGATGATGAAATTAAAACCATCTCTAGTCATATGAAAAGTTGCTCCAAATCACTATTGATCAGAGAAATGCAAATTAAGACAACTCTGAGGTACCACTACTCACCTGTCAGATTGGCTAAAATGACAGGAAAAGATAACGATGAATGTTGGAGGGGATGTGGGAAAACTGGGACACTAATACATTGTTGGTGGAACTGTGAACGGATCCAACCATTCTGGAGAGCAATTTGGAGCTATGCTCAAAAAGTTGTCAAACTGTGCATACCCTTTGACCCAGCAGTGTTTCTACTGGGCCTATATCCCAAAGAGATCTTAGAGGAGGGAAAGGGACCCACATGTGCAAGAATGTTTATGGCAGCCCTTTTTGTAGTGGCTAGAAACTGGAAACTGAAGGGATGCCCATCAATTGTAGAGTGGCTGAATAAATTATGGTATATGAATGTTATGGAATATTATTGCTCTGTAAGAAACGACCAGCAGGACAATTTCAGAGAGGCCTGGAGAGACTTGCATGAACTGATGCTGAGTGAAACGAGCAGAATCAGGAGATCATCATACACAGCAACAACAGTATTACATGATGATCAATTCTGATGGACATGGCTCTCTGCAACAAAGAATTGTCTCAAACCAGTTCCAATTGTTCACTGAAGAAAACCATATACACCCAGAGAGAGGGAAATGAAATATGGACCACAACGTAACATTTTCATGATCTCTATTGACATTTGCTTGCATTGTGTTGCCTTTCTCTGATTCTTTTTTTTTTCTTGTAGATAGGATTTTTCTTGCATAACTTCTCAAGCATTTCAACATTATTAACATGTAGTGGACTTCCTGCCATCTAGGGGAGGGGAGGGGACTGGGGGTAAAATTTGTAATGGAAAGCTTTGTAAGATCAATGTTGGGGAACTACCCATACATATGTTATACAAATAAAAAGCTTTAATAAAAAAAATTCAAATGCAAAATAATAAAAAACAAAATAGGAGAAGAAAGAAAAAAAAGAAAAGAAAACATTGCCATATGCCTAGCAGAATATCATGGAGGATTTAAAATATGGAACAATAAATTTCCATTTCCAGAAAGCATATGTAATTATAGAAGTTATTGTGTTCATAAGTGTCCAATTTTCCTTCTTCCTTGCAGGTTTTCTTTTGTTTTCTGTTATGTACTTTTTACCTACCTCTCCCTTGAAATGTTTTCCCTCTTCATTCTTGCCTTTAAGTTTCTGGGGCTTACCTCAATATTTAATTTGTCTAATTTTCTACATGACATTTTTCCTGTTCTCCCCAGATACTACTTCCTTCTCCTGTGATATTTTAACTTTTTTTTCAAACTCTTACTAGTGTATCTTACCCAGATATGTCATTTAACCTTTTTCTCACCTGCAAAATGGGAATAATATTAGCACCTACCTCCCAAAGTATTATAATTTTTATGATAATAAAATTAGAAAATATTTGTAAAAGATTTAGCAAAACATAAAGTTCTATACAAATGTAACATGCATTCTCTAGCTTTATTCTCCCAGAGCCAGGTAAACTGTGTCTGCCCCTTTGAGTTAAGGGTCGCCCTTCTGCTGCTATCAGCTTAAGTCTCTACTAGTTGTATTGCCCTCACCAACAGGTGATAGTATCTGACTATTTAGTTCCATTCAATCGCTTAATATCAATTACCTTTTGCAAAGGGACATTTACTTTGTCAAGAACTATACGAACTAAACTATAAAACATTTTCCACACAAATAAAGTCAGACCTAATCAATTGGAAAAACATTGAGTGCTCATGGGTAGGCCGGGCAAATATAATAAAAACAACAATTTTACCCAAACTAATTTACTTGTTTAATGCCATACCAATCAAACTCCCAAGAAATTGTTTTACAGATCTAGAAAAAATAGTAGCAAAGTTCATTTGGAAGAACAAAAGGTCAAGAATTTCAAGGGAATTAATGAAAAGAAAAAAAAAAAAAAAAAAGGCTGATGAAGATGGCCTTGCTGTACCAGATGTAAAACTATATTATAAAGCAGTGGTCATCAAAACCATTTGGTACTGGCTAAGAAATAGATCAGTGACATAGGATAGGATCACAGGACGAACTAGGCAATGACTATATCAATCTAGTGTTTGATAAACCCAAAGACCCCAGCTTTTGGGATGAGAATTCACTATTCGACAAAAACTGCTGGGAAAATTGGAAACTAGTATGGAAGAAATTAGGGCTTGACCCATACCTAACACCACATACCGAGATAAGATCTAAATGAGTTCATGATTTGGATATAAAGAGTGGTGGTATTATAAACAAATTAGAGGAACATAGGATAGTTTACCTCTCAGACCTCTGGAGAAGGAAGGAATTTGTGTCCAAAGAAGAACTGGAACTCTTAATTGAACACCAGATAGATAATTTTGACTATATTAAGTTTAAAAGTTGTTGTACAAACAAAATTAATGCAGACAAGATTAGGAGGGAAGCAATAAACTGGGAAATCATCTTTTTACATTTAAGGGTTCTGATAAAGGTCTCATCTCTAAAATTTATAGAGAATTGTCTCATATTTATAAGAATTCAAGCCACTCTCCAATCAATAAATAGGCAAAGGATATGAACAGACAATTTTCAAATGAAGAAATTAAAACTATTTCTAGTCATATGAAAAGGTGCTCCAAATCACTATTGATCAGAGAAATGCAAAGACAACTCTGAGATACCACTACACACCTGTCAGATTGGCTAAGATGACAGGAAAAGATAATGATGAATATTGGAGGGGATGTGGGAAAACTGGGACACTGATACATTGTTGGTGGAACTGTGAATTGATCCAACCATTCTGGAGAGCAATTTGGAACTATGCTCAGAAACCTATCAAACTGTGCATACCCTTTGACCCAGCAGTGTTTTTATTGGGCTTATATCCCAAAGAGATCTTAAAGGAAGGAAAGGGACCCACATGTGCAAGAATGTTTGAGGCAGCCCTTTTTGTAGTGGCAAGAAACTGGAAACTGAATGGATGCCTGTCAATTGGAGAATGGCTGAATAAATTATGGTATATGAATGTAATGGAATATTATTGTTCTGTAAGAAACGACCAGCAGGATAATTTCAAAGAGGCCTGGAGAGACTTACATGAAATGATGCTGAGTGAAATGAGCAGAACCAGGAGATCATTATACATGGCAAGAAGACTATATGCTGATCAATTCTTATGGACATGGCTCTCTTCAACAATTAAATGTTTCAAAACAGTTCCAATTGTTCAGTGATGAAGAAAGCCATATACACCCAGAGAGAGGGATATGAATGTGGATCACAACATAACATTTTCATGCTCTCTATTGATGTTTGCTTGCATTATGTTTCCCTTCTCAGATTTTTTTTATTGTAGATTTGATTTTTCTTGCACAGCAATATAACTGTAAAAATATGTATATACATATTCAATTTATCAAGTATTTTAACATAATCAGCATGTAGTAGACTTCCTGCCATCTAGGGGAGGGGTGGGGACTAGGGGGGAAAATTTTGTAACAGAAAGCTTTGCAAGTGTTAATGTTGATGTAGTGGACTTCTTGCCATCTAGGGGAAGGGAGGGGACTGGGGGTAAAATTTGTAGTGGAAAGCTTTGTAAAGATCAATGCTGGGGAACTACCCATACATATGTTATACAAATAAAAAGCTTTAATAAAAAAAAAGGGTTAATGTTGAAAAAAAACCCATACATATGTTTTGCAAATAAAAAGCTTTAATAAAATGAAAAAAGGGATATTTATTTTGAAGATATAGCAATAACAAAATTATAGTTGGGCCTACTTTTCCCTATCACAAGTGTCTTTGGGGAGTTGGCTTCACTTTTACTTATTTCTTACAACAAATTTAGTCCCATAAAATTCATGTCTGGAATCAATAAGGTTGCTGAATATATGCTCATTTCAGTTACTACTGAGTTGTATTCAGAAGGCTACACTTTTAGGTCATTCCTGGTTCCTCTTGGCAGATACTGAGATACTGTAAGCTCAAATGCTAGGATGCCAGGACACCTTTCTCCCTTCACCTAACTTGGAAAAGAACAAGTGTTAAGAAATATAAAGAATCTGGACACATTCACAGGATCACAGGGCCTTGGAATGGAGAAAGCCAAAGGTCTGTCCCTTTACAGCGTTGTCTTTCACCAGATATTCACTAAAGAAATTTCCAGTTCATCTAGTAAAAGAAATACTAGCAAGGCCTCATGAATTGTGGTTTTAAGTGGATGTTGACCAAAAATATTCCTTAAACTGAGGGTAGTTTTTAAATGGCCAACAATCAAAGGGACCCTGAGTTACATTAATAATCAGATGATTATCAAATTATCTGATATTCAATCACTCATTCAACAAATGTTAAATTACTATATGTCAACTACTTGTCTAAATGCTGAGAATACAAAGAACAGCAAAAACAATTCCCTCAAGAAGCTTATATTATATCTGGAGTAAATAGTAACTAGGTGCATGCAAGATATAATAAGAACACTAATAATAATGGTTAGTATTTATGTTATAGGGACCTGGAACAGCAAAAGTGTGCATAGAGGTACATAAAGCACCTCTGATAGAATCTTCCTATGTGGAACAGTAAATGACAAAGGCAGAATTTGAACACAGCTTTTCTGATTTCAGAGCCAGTATCCTTCATACTATACCATGCTGCTTCCTTATCAGAAAATTCAGAAAAGTAATATTCTTTTACTTTGTCCATTTACTGATTTTCAAAGGAAATACCTTATCTAAGTAGGTCAGTTAAAATAGTTGTAACTATATAGAATATCTTCTCATATCTATATTTTCTTCTGATTTAGTAAAACTACCATATGTTGCATACAAATAGCCTTTTCAGAAATAACTCCCACATCAAGAACCAGAGAATTCTTTTTCAAATAAAAAGTAATAAATTTCACTTTTTGTGATGTATACCCTTTTTGGTACCCATCTTTTTTGAAGAAATTACTTGTAATAATAAAGCATGAAACTTCACAGTATTCTAAAAACCTTTTGCCTCTTTGATTTCTTAATATACATTCCAAAATATTTTTCATTGTCCTATATTGCATGTATCTTTACATTTAAGTTACTGTGAATCAAACTATATATTGACTTGATTTACAGAATATATCATCTCCATTGTCAAATTTCTCCACTTCCTCATCTTCTACAAGAGATCATGAACAATTAAAGATGAGATGACCAAGTATCTCATGAAATGGTATTTCTTGTTGGCCTTTGGGTACATGATAAAACCAGTTCGGCTATTTACTTTATTTATCCCTTCCAGTAAAACATATTAACTTTCCTTCCATTTAGCTACAACTTTCTTGAGATATGTGAAATCAAATGTCTTAAAATAATGTCCTTAAGACACTAATAATTCATCTTAAATTATTAAGTTTCCTTGGTAAAACCCAAATTACATGGTCAAAATGAAACCATTTTTGAAATGTTGAAAGATCTTTCTATGCAATTCCCACTTTTCCTTAGAGTATAGTGAGTTGTTTCTGTCCTGACTTTTCCAGTTTTATGATTTTGGACAAATTACTTAAATCCTTTTAGCCTTTCTTTATCAGAAAGTTAGAAGATAAATTATATATAATTACTAATGTTCTATCCATTTAATGCTATATGGAAACAATGCAATAACAATCTTTGTACATCCTCCTTTTCCCCCCATCTTTCTCCTAGTCTTCAATGGAAATTGAGTATTGGCTTTGGGATATATTAAGTATATATAATCAGCCTATGAATTTCCCTTCTACTTCTTAATCCTTATCACTAAGATAAAGGAACAAGGATTTCTTTTTTACTTTAAAATACCTCTCACATACTCTATATCACCCTTCTGAAACTCTTTTTTACCCTGTAAATGTTGAGCATTCTAATGTTATATCACATTTCTTATCCATTGATATAGTGATTAATGTGAAGTGATATAGGATCATAATATCTCAGAATGAGAAGGTACCTCAGAGATCATCTATTCAAACATCTATTTATTTATTTAATGTATTTTTGCTATCTTTTAAAAAAATTTTTTTTCATTATACCCTTTTATTTTCAAAATATATACATGGAGGGGCAGCTAGGTGGCGCAGTGCCCTGCGCCAGGAGCACCAGCCCTGAAGTCAGGAAGACCTGAGTTCAAATCTGGTCTCAGACACTTCCTAGCTGTGTGACCCTGGGCAAGTCACTTAACCCCAATTGCCTCAGCAAAAAGCAAAAATATATATATATATATATATGAGAAAATATATATATATACATATATATATATACATGGATAATTTTTAACATTTACCCCTACAAAATCTTGTGTTCTAATTTTTTCCCTCCCTTTCCCCCAGTCCCTCCCCCAGTTGGCAAATGATCCAATATATGTTAAACATGTGTACTTCCTCTATGCATATTCTCATAAATACCACGCTGCACAAGAAAAATCAGATCAAAAAGAAAAAAAATAAGAAAGAAAACAAAATGCAAACAAACAACAACAAAAAGAGTTAAAATATTATGTTGTGGTCCACATTCAATTCCCACTGTCCTCTCTTTGGGTGTAGATGGCTTTCTTCATCCCAAGACTATTGAAATGGTTCTGAATCATTTCATTGTTGATAAGAGCCATGTCCATCAGAATTGATAATCTTGCTGTTGCCATGTATCTCCTGGCTGTGCTCATATCACTTAGTATTAGTTCAAGTAAGACTCTCCAGGTCTCTGTGAAATCATCCTGCTCATAATTTCTTATAGAACAATAATATTCCATAATATTCATATATCATAACTTGTGAAGTCATTCTCCATTTGATGGGCATCCATTCAGTTTCTATTTTCTTGCCACTATAAAAGGGGCTGCCACAAACATTTTTGCAAATGTGGGTCCCTTTCCCTCCTTTATGATCTCTTTGGAACAGAAGTCCAGTAGAAACACTGCTAGATCAAAGGGATCAGACTTTGATAGCCCTTTGGGCGTAGTTCCAAATTGTTCTCCAGAATGGTTGAATCAATTCACAATTCTACGAACAATGTATCAGTGTCCCAGTCTTCCCACATTCTCTCCAACATTCATCATTATCTTTTCCTGTTAGTTTAGCCAATCTGAAAGGTGTGTAGTGTTATCTCAGAGTTGTCTTAATTTGCATTTCTCTGATCAA
>JAJPUD010001527.1:262616-308292 GCA_023553655.1 Myrmecobius fasciatus | reverse complement strand
TCCTCCATAGTATTTTCCTTCTGACCACCACCTCCTTCAAACAGCCCTCCCCCTTTATAACTCCTCTCCTTTCTTACTTCTACTACTTCTGTTTTCCCTTCTATTAGCCTCTCTTTCCTTTCCCCTTTCACCTCCCACTTTCGTATAAGGTGAGACAAGTTTCTCTGTGAAGCCAAATATGTCTGATATTCTCTCTTATTCTCATCAGACTTGGCTCAAAGATACACACAATGTTCATCCCCCTCTCTTTTTCTCTTAATTATAATAGGTCTTCTTTGCCTCTTCATGAGATGTAATTTCTCTCACTTTACTTCCATTTTTCTCTCTTTCCAGTACAATCCCCTTTCTACCTCCTCTTTCTTTTTTTGTATTATCACAGTAAAATGAAATTATACATGCACTCTTTAAGTATACCCATAACAAAGATATAATTCTCAAGAGTTCTTTCCTTTTTGCCTTTTTATGCTTCTCTTGAGTTCAATCTTTTTATTCAGCTCTGATCTTTTGATCAGAAATAAATGAAATTCACCTGTATTATTGAATGTCCATCTTCTTCCCTGAAAGATAATACTCAACTTATCTTGATAGTTGATTCTTGGCTGCAATTAAAGTTCTTTTACCTTTCAGAATATCAGATTCCAGGCCCTTTGATCCTTTAAGGTAGAAGCTGCTAGATCCTGGATAATCCTGATTGTGGTTCTTCAATATTTGAATTGTTTCTTTCTGACTGCTTGCAATATTTTTTCCTTGATCTGATAATTTAGCTACAAGATTCTTTGGAATCTCTTTCAGGAAGCGATTGGTGAATTCTTTCAATGGCTATTTTACTTTCTGATTCTAGGACATCAGGGCAGTTTTCCTTGATGATTTCCTGAAAGATGATGGCTTGGCTCTTTTTTTCATCATGGTTTTCAGGAAGTCAATAATCCTTAGATTGTCTCTCCTAGATCTATTTTCTAAGTCAGTTGTTGAGGTTGAGGTCTGCTTTTAGGATAATGGGGAGATTATCCAAACTTCCTCTACTGACAACAATGGCTGTGCTGAGTTAGTGCTGACTAACTTCCAGTGCTGGATGAGTGTAGCCAGGTCCCAGGTTATTCTGGGGTTTAGGGGCTCAATATTTGTCTTTTGTATTTGTGTTGGATGTCTTATATGTAATCTGCTGGTCCACTGGCTTGCAACCAGGACAAAGTAGCCAACACTGCTATAAATTCCTCTGATTATATTCCCTAGCTTTTAGGGTCCTCACTGCCCTGGGTCTCTGCACTATGCCTGCACTTAGTGCCTCTCTCTGTGCCTGATTGAAACAAACCTTTTCTGAAGTTCTTCCAAAATATCTTTTGCTGCAAATTTGCTACGTTCCAAATATTTGTGTGTTCTGTCACTCCAAAATCAGTTCAGAGGCTTGATTTGGTGTTGACCTGAGGGACAACAGGGAGAGCTCAGATAAAGTTTTGTCTTCTCTCCACTATCTTAGCTCTACTTCCCCAAACATCTATTTAGAATATGAAGCTTAACAATAAGTTTATTGATCTTCTGCTTGAGCAGATCCAGTGAATCAGAACTATCTCCTCAATTAAATTTCATCATTTATTAAATAGTTATAGCACCATATGCAAGCATTGTGTTAGGTATTTAGGATACAAAATGAAAAACACCTCTTGTCTTCAGGGTGTTTACATTCCATTCCACTGGGAAAATATGATAGATACACAGAAAATGCCAGGTAATTTGAGCAGGGAAAAAAGCACTAATGACTTGGGAATCAAGAAAAGTTTTATAGATAGGTGAGCTGTATTTTGAATAAAAATATGGATTCTATGAAATGGAATCGTTAGGATTAAATGAACATTCCACATATGAGGGACAGCCTGTACAAAACAAAGAGAGTAGGAGATGGAATCATATCTAGTATCTCCAACTGCCCATTAGATTTCTCAAATTTGCATGTTCTGTTGACATCTTAAACTCAAGTCCAAAGCTGAATTCAATTATCTTCCTCCTTCCCCCAACAATTATCTCCCTCATCCTAACTTTCTTATAATTAGAGAGGATTCCACCATTTTCTCAGTCAACCAAGCTAGTAACCTAGGTATGAACCTTGCTCATACTTTCTCTCACCTCTCCAATAAGTAATTAGTTATAAAAAACTATCAATTCTACCTTTGTAACATCTCTCACATATACCTCTATTCTTTTCTCTGGCACTGTCACCAGCTTGGTGCATCAACCCACCTGGACTATTATAATAATTTTGCTTTCACTAGTCTCTACCCAAAGTAGTCCATCCTCCACTAAACTATGAAAGTGTTCTTCCAAAGCATGAGTTGGATCATGCCATCCCTGTAGTTAATAAATTCCAATGGCCTCCATAATGCCTCCAAGTTTTGATATGAAATCATGTTTATTAGTCAAAGTTCTTTATAATCTAGTCCCTTCCTATCTTTCCAGTCTTCTTACACCTTATTCTTCACCACATATTCTGTTATCAAGTGACACTGGTCTCCTTGTTGTTCTTCAAACAAGATATTCTATATCCTGATGGCATTTTCTCCAATTGTTCCCCTTTTTGTCTCTTCCTCCTAGCTTCCTTGGGTTACTTCAGGTATCAACTAAAATTCTACCTTCTGCAAGAAATTTTTTCTAATCCTCCTAATGCTATTGTCTTCTCTCTGAAAATAATTTCCAATATATCCCACACATATTGTTTTTGTACAAAATTATTTGCATGTTGTCTCCTCCCATTAGGTTGTGAACTTCTTGAAAATAGGGACTATTTTTTTTCCTCTTCCTTTGTAATCCACAGTTCCTGGCATATACTAAGCACGTAAATACTTGTTTACTTGACTTGATTAATGTACTATTGGTAAAACTGTGAATTAGCTATTTTGGAAAGCAATTTGGGGCTTTGACCCAAATGTCACTAAACTATGTCAGCAATATAATTTCTTGGCCTATAATCCCAAAGATAACATTATTCATGGGCATAAATTACTTATAATAGCTCCTTATTATGTATAATAAAGAACTGGAAACTAAAGAGGTAGCGGTGAAATAAGAAATGGTTGTGATCAATCAATTATAGTATGTAAATGTAATATAATAATAGTATGCCTTGAAAAATGTTGAAAAGAAAGACTTGGGAAGCTGGAGAAATGTGTATAAACTGATGGATAGTAATGTGAGCAGAACCAGGATAACAATTTATATAACAACTACATTATAAAAATATACAATGTTGAAATACTTAAAGACTCTGATGAATGCAATGATCAACCATGATTCTAAAGAACCATTGATTCCATGATTTTAAAGATCCATGCTACCCACTTCTTAACAGAGAGGTGAGAGACTGAAGGAGACATATATTTTTCAATATGGCCAATGTTGAGTTTGCTTTGTATGATTATGCATACTTGTTAAA
This sequence comes from Myrmecobius fasciatus, assembly GCA_023553655.1. NCBI lineage: Eukaryota > Metazoa > Chordata > Mammalia > Dasyuromorphia > Myrmecobiidae > Myrmecobius > Myrmecobius fasciatus. The sequence continues at coordinate 304,868 of JAJPUD010001527.1, read as the reverse complement.
AGGGTTTTTTTTTCTTTTCCTTTTCTTTCACAGAAGGGATAATGCAAGAAAAAGAAAATAAATAATTTTAATAGAAAAACATAATATAATTTTTTAAAATGACAAGTTGTGCATAATAAATTTAAGTTTCATACAATTGCTTTTTTTATTGATCTTTGAACATGGAAAAGTTAATGTCTGTTTCCTTTTGTCAAATTCAGAAGAATAACATATTAAAACTAATATCTTGAGGGAAAAGAGTAATAAATTAGCCAAGGCTCTTGAGCTTTGATTGAGGTTGATATTTGGTGAATATCAACCCAGACACTACTTTGAATCAGGAATAGTTTTGTCTGGGAGACTCATTTTGTGACATGGAGGCATTACACTAATGAATGTAGTAAACCCCTAGTTCTTGGGGATTTATTACATCCCTTTGTAACTAATCCCTTTAATAACATATACCAGATATTTTCCATTCTGTAGTTTGAAGACTCTACCTTTTTCCTTATTTTCCCATGGCATATCATCATAATTTTATAGAGATTACACATTGATTATGATTTAGCAATGACATTGATCAGATTTTGTTTTGTTTTGTTTTGTTTTTCTTCAGTGCCATGGTAGAGAATTCTTTAAGTATGATCATCCAAAGAGCATAACTTAAAGACTGAAGATCATTTTGGCAAATTTAAGTCATTTAATTAGCTCAGACAAAATTATTGACATTTGTGCTTGGTCAAGACACATTCAGTGAATATTTATTTCATATGATAAAAACTATTTATATAGTGTTTTAAGGTCTACAATGCACATTACAAATATAATTAATTTTATCTTCATAATAGCCCTGGAAGATATGTGCTAATATTATTGCCCCCATTTTACAAATGAGAAAAAAAGAGGCGGAGATATCTCTGCAACCTGTACTTACATCTTAATACCTGGGACTCCTTTTAACTAGAGCATGAATCCTTTTACTTGACAAAAATGAGATGTGATTTATGAATGTTCATATCTGACTCTCCAGAGCAAAGAAGGGATCCCCTTTGCCTAGAAATTATTTTATTGACCTAATGAGGAGCAGACGTAGAATAAATGCAACCTGAGTTGAATGTTTGCAATAAACCAATTAAGTGATCTGGAATAATGGTACTACTCTTGGGGGAACTTAATTCTTCATTAAGACAGTATTAGAAGTAAATAATAAAGGGAAATTTGATCATCTGACTATGTCTTATAATTCAAATGATACAGAACCTTCTAAATTGAGCAAAAGATTATGTACCGGGGGCAGCTAGGTGGCGCAGTGGATAGAGCATCAGCATTGAAGTCAGGAGGACCTGAGTTCAAATCTGGCCTCAGACACTTAACACTTCCTAGCTGTGTGACCCTAGGCAAGTCACTTAACCCCAATTGCCTCAGCAAAAAAAAAAAAGAAAAGATTATGTACCCCAGACCTGGAAGACCTGTGTCCCACAATGACTATTTGCCTGAATACCTTCAAATTCTTTATATCTTTTCCTTGCTCACTGCTATTAAATTCATACTGTTTCTAGTGAGAATCTGTACCATCACTCTCCCATGAATTGTAATAAAATCTGATAGCTTGGACCAAAACAAGGATATTTTTTTACTTAGAATAATAAAAAAATTCTTAACAAATAGAGCAGTTCCAAAGTGGAATAGGATTCCTGAGGCATGTTTCCCTTTTATTATATGTATTAAAAAGAGAACTCACTTTACTTGTTAAAGATGTAGGAGATGGGAATCCAGGCTCACTGGCCTTGTTAGTATATAAAATATAAAACTATTTCCCAATTTCACCCATGTATTATGGCTGGCCCCTGTATTTGTAATGCTCTGTCTCCTCACTTCATTTCTTAGTTTCTTTGGCTTCGTTCAACTAAAACCAGGATCAACTAGGTTCAACTAGGATCAACTAAAGTTGAATTTTCTTCAGGAAACCTTTTCTAGTTTGCTTCCACCATCTTTGAAGAACTTTTCTTCTCAGATTGCCTTCTATCTATTAGTTTAGTTATTTCAATTAAACATTAGAATGAAAACTCATTATGCTTATGACTATTTTCACCTTTCTTTGTAACCTCAGCATTTAGGACAGTGCCTGTCACAAAATGAGAGCACCTACTATGTGCCAGGCATTATAGTAAATGCTTTACAAATATTATCTCATTTAATTCTCATAACAATTTTGAGAGGTAAATGCTGTTATTATCCCCATTTTACAGGTGAGGGAACTAAGGCAGACAGACATTAAGTCACTTTCTAGGGATCATACAACAAACTAGTAAGCCATATTTTGGACTCAGGTCTTTCTGATTTCAGAACCAGCATTCTATCCACTTTGCCATGTAACTACTTCTGTCTCTACTTCATTCATCCTCCTTTTAATTAAAATTAAATTAAAAAGTTCTTCCCTTTTATCTAATGCCTTGGTTTTCCCCTTGATCTGTCATTATTGGCTCTCTTTCAGATTATCATTCCTTCTCATTTCTTGCTTACCCATCCATTAACTATTGGCTCCTAAGGCTTAACTTTAGTCAATTAGCTAATTCAATCTTAGACTACATTAAGAAAGACAAAGTAAAACACAGATAAATACAGGCATTTTTAACTTAACTAAACATGTTTCCACAAAAGGAGGCATCCTGACTTAACCTCTCTAAGCTCTAGAGAAATCTTAGCCCTAAGACATATTTTTACTGAAGACTAAGTTTACAATATTAAAAGTTACAAGGTTTTTGGCTGTGCAAGTATACATTAAAGAAAATCTTTTGCTTTTTTTGCTCTGGACACTGCTAAGTCACATACAAAAACAGTACTTTTATTTATACATTAAGACATAAAACTTCTTATAGACAAAGTCACTGACCAAGATAAATGTATGAACCATGAAATATTATTGGAATTTTTTCTTTCTAAATAGTTTCAGAAACTAGAATTCAACAGCAGGCAGCAAGGTACAAAATGATGATATTCTGCAACCTTTCTTTCTTCCTCTTCTTCCCATATTTGGGAATTATAGAAGTTAGAGAATGGGAATGCTGATTCTACATTTGGCTAGACATATCTGGAAGGCTAGAATGGTTCTAAAAATCTCTGGAATTTTTAACATTTTAAGGAAGTTCTCAGAAGTAGAATCACAGACAAGATGGGACTTTCATAAGAAACTATGTTCTAAATTAGAACTTCTATGTGTGTTTTCCTTTGTTTTCAAAGAGGACCAAACTGATACCACTATGTTAGAATGGAATTGCAATATATCTGATTGTGGCTGATCAGCTCAGAATGGTCTACAACAGATTGGACACAAATAATCCACAAGAACATTTGGGGCAGATTCTCAAAATTTGCATATTTCACTTTTCCTTTGACCTAATTCAATTCTGCTTTGTTTATAGAGCATAGCATCTTCTCCTAAGTAATAGTCTGAATGTCCTTGTGTTGCTTTTTTTGACTACCTTGTGGGTGCTTATTCTGTGTGAGTTCTTTATAAAATTTTTTTTTCAGCAAGCATACATTTGGCATTCAGATAACATGGCCAGCCCCAACAGAGTTGGGCTCTCTGCAATAGAGTTGGAATGCTTGGCAATTTAGTTCAAGAAAGAACCTCAGTGTTTAGTATCTTATCCTGCCAAGCGATCTTCAGAATCTTCCTAAGACAATTTAAATGGAAGCAATTCATTTTCCTGATATGGCACTGGTATACAGTCCAGGTTTCACAGGCATATAACAATGAAGTCAGCACAATAACTCTGTAGATCTTCAGTTTGGTAATCAGTCTAATAATACCTCTTTTCTGCTACACTTTCCTTCAGAGACTCCCAAGTGAACCAACTATAAACTTCCAATAATTTTCTGAATCTGATCTAGGCCATGATAACTGTTCCCTGGAGTAGTACTCAGGAGAATATACAGTACATTATCTGTCTCAAAAAATTAGCACAGGAGGATGAGTCCACTTAAATCTGAAGAAGACAGGTTGTGCACCCAAATTCAACCAGAAGCCAATAGAGCTAACTAAATATGATCAACAGCACAGTCCTAAAAGCCATAACTGAATTTAGGTACCTTAGGAGTATCTTTCTTGATGAAACACAATCAGATAACAAGACAGTGTATATTGTGTTCAGGGGTGGACAGAACCTTTACTAAAACACTGTATCTACTTCTGAATCTCAGAACTTGAGAGAAGAAAATCTTGAAGGAAGCTTAGAGATCTACAAAAATTATTAAAAATGGGAAAATGAGAGTCACAACCAAAATTTAAGAAAATTGGCATTAAACATATAAAAAGGGTGTTTGTCAGGACTATCAACCAGAGCAATAGTAGATAATATTGGGAGAATTTTTGAGATTTGTTTTCCTAGTGTTTTTTTCAGGGCTTTTTTTTCAGGTTTGACTGAACTTGACAGGCTGTTCTATCTGCCTGTCTGGAATGGGATGGCCAAAGCACAGAAAGGGTTATCTAATGGTAGTAACCAAAAATCTGCCACAATTCAACCCAGTAGCATCACTTCACTATAGCAATACTGGTATGAAATTACAGGGTTAAAATTGTACAGTCAAGATTTATCAAGTTTCTGCATGAACTAATGCTCAGTGAAGTGAGCAGAACCAGGAGATCATTATTCATGGCAACAGCAATACTATATGAGGATCAGTTCTAATGGACATGACTCTCTTTAACAATGAAATGCTTCAAACCAGTTCCAATTGTTCGGTGAAGAGAGCCATATACACCCAGAGAGAGGGATGTGAAATGTGGACCACAACATAACATTTTCATGTTCTCTATTGAGGTTTGCTTGCATTGTATTTCCTTTATCGGATTATTCTTTCTTGTAGATATGATTTCTCCTGCACAAAAAATAATGCAATAACTACACATATATTCGATTTCTTAAGTATTCTAACATAATTATCATGTAGTGGATATCCTACCATCTAGGGGAGGGGTGGGGAGTAGGGGGAAAAATTTATAACAGAAAGCTTTGTAAGGGTTAATGTTTAGGAATTACCCATACATATGTTTTGCAAATAAAAAGTATTAATAAATTAAAAAATAAAAAAAAGATTTATCAAGTATCATATTATAATTATGTTTTATTATCCCCTTAATAAATTGTAAGCTGCAGGAGGGCTGGGAGAATTTCTTATCTAAACTTTGTTTCTCATCCAGTGCATAGCATGCTATTGGACATACTGAACAAATATTTATCGATTTGAATTGACATGAAAAAACTGAAAGTGTTTTACAAGATTCTTTAAAGTGTTTCAGGTAATAGTATATGGGCAGTACTCAACTAATTTAGAAAGATACAGCTACCCTAATGCTGCAAATTCCTATCCTCCTTCATCTCCAAACTACCCACAATACTTACTGACATTGAAACCACTATGAGAAAACTTGGAATGTCAATGATGGACAAAAATGGAAGAAAAGATGGAAACAGTAGAGATGGAAACATAAAAGTTCCCAGTCAAGTCTAGCTCCTTCTGATCTCTCTCAGGAATAGTCAGAAATAATTTCAGATAAAGTAGAAGAATAACAAACAAAAGAACTGAGTGAATAGAAATAGCCATGGAGTAATCTTCAGGAAAGGCAAAAAAAAAAAAAAAATGGCACAACAACAAAGGACTATACAATTTGCTATGGACTAAATCCAGTGGATTCCATTTTTAGCTTGAAGCACGATCCAGAATTGGGGGTGATATTGGGAAGAAGGACCCAAGAGACCAGGATTCTCACTTCAGCATCCTTGTCCAACAAAGAGAATCATAGAATTTCCGAGGGAGAATGAACCTGAAAGGTTATGAGATTCAAATTATGTCCCTTCAAAAGTTCTCCCTGCAACATACAAGCAGAGGATTATACAGCTTCTACATGATGACCATCAGTGAGGAATGAGAATCCACCATCATGCAAGACTGTTCATTTGACATAGAGAATGCTCCAATTATTAGAAAAGTTTAGAAACACTTGAAGACTATGTTTCTCCTGAGGCTTCTTTCCTTCAGTATAACAGCCATAGTTTCTTCAAATATTCTTTATAGAACATGAACCCTAGGCCCTTCACCATCTTGATTATGCTTTTCTGGACACTCTCTGATTTATCCATATGCTTTTTTAATTGTGATGACCAGGACTAAAGCACAGTGTTCTAGATCTGGGTTGATAAGGCAGAAATATTACCTCATTATTCCTGGAAGCCTCGCCTTTTTAATAGCTTTTTTGTATGTCACTTCAAATTGTTAATCCATATGAAGATTATAGTCTATGAAAAGTTCCACTTTTTTTTTAAGATAAACTGCTGCCTAAATATGCCTTCTTCATTTTGTATTGAGAAAATGATTTTATGAGCACAATTATAAGACTTTACATTTGACATACTGAATTTTATTTTATTAGATCCAATACTCTAACTTGTCAAGATTATCTTTCCAGTTGAATATAAACTTTTGATGTAATATCCTACTTTTGTATTTATAGCCACAACAGCTAGTGCTGGACCAAAATAAGTCCTCAATAAATGATTGTAAATCAATTTATAATATACTTTCTTTTTATTATTATTATTTTTTTTTACAACATACTTTCTTAGGCAACTACCCCAGCCCCCACTAGTATGGACAAGTAGTACTATATCCTCCTAGGAATTTAAGGATAAACCTTGAGTGACGGGGAAGTCACCTTTTTTTTTGTTTGTTTCTTTTTAATACTATAAGTTATAAGCCCTCACCAATGTTTTTCCTCTTATGATTATCAGTTGGTACCATTTATTTGGTCAGATTCAATTGACTTTCTTTTATTAAAGCTTTTTCTTTTTCAAAACATATGCATGGGCAATTCTTCAACATTAGCCCTTGCAAAACCCTGAGTTCCAATTTTCCTCCTCTTCCCCCTCCCCTTGATGGCAAGTAGTCCAATATATGTTAAACACAGTAGAAATATATGTTAATTACAATATATGTATACATATTTATACAATTATCATGCTGCACAAGAAAAAAAGAGAAGCAAAATAAAATGCAAGCAAACAGCAAAAAGAGTGAAAATGCTGTTGTAAACCACACTCAGCTCCCACCATCCTCTTTCTGGGTGTAAATGGATCTCTTTATCACTGAACAATTGGAACTGGCTTGAATCATCTCCATTGTTGAAGAGGGCCATGTCCATCAGAATTGATCACTGTATAATCTTCTTGTTGCTGTGTATAATGATCTCCTGGTTCTGCTCATTTCACTAAGCATCAGTTCATGCAAGTCTCACCAGACCTTTCTGAAATCATCCTGTTGGCCGTTTCTTACAGAACAATAATATTCCATAACATTCATATACCATAATTTATTCAGCCATTCTCCAACTGATGGACATCCATTCAGTTTCCAATTTCTTGCCACTACAAAAAAGGCTGCCACAATTACTTTTGCACATATAGGTCCCTTTCCCTCTTTTAAGATCTCTTTGAGATATACGCCCATTAGAAACACTGTAAAGGGAATATACAGTTTGATAACTTTTTGAGCATACGTCCAAATTGCTCTCCAAAATGGCTGGATCCATTCACAGTTCCACCAAGGATGCATCAGTGTCCCACTTTTCACACATCCCCTCCAACATTCATTATCTTTTCCTGTCATTTTAGCTAATCTGGGAGGAGTATAGTGGTATCTCAGAGTTGTCTTAATTTGCATTTCTCTGGTCAATAGTGATTTAGAGCATCTTTTCATATGACTAGAAATAGTTTCAATTTCTTCATCTGAAAATTATCTGTTCATATCCTTTGACCATTTATCAATTGGAGAGTGGTTTGAGATTCAGTTGACTTTTAGAAATGGGTTAGAATAGGATAGTAAGAACAATTGGTATAAAACTTTTCCCCTAAGGTCCATAACACATTCTTTTACATATAGAGCCTTGGGTAGTTATGCTCAGAGAGAGAACATAATGCAAAGTGATAACACAGTTTGTGGAAGTTCTTTGTCTGGAGCCTTTAAGATGTTTCCTTTATGTGTGGTATAGGATTTATGCTAGCATCCTTATAGAACCCCGAAAATTTGTGTGGTTTAGTCTTGTCTCCAGATACATGGCCAGTAACCCTTCCAAGAAAGCTGCTAGGAAAATGATAGGAAGATGGGAAATCCAAAATCCTCTTTACCTTCAGAGTTCACTAACCATAGTATGGGGAGAAGGGACAGAAATTAAGGTGGAGGATCTGCAGTTCTGCTCTTCTCAAGCAATTCCTCTCAGTATTTTATCTAGAACATTTTCTCTCTTCTAATATAAGGTATTCAAATCTCTGAGATCCAAATTGGCTTTATGTTTTATGGATGTTCTGCTGATCAAGAATTTTTTAATACTTAGTCCAAAGCCTATGATTTGTAGTTTCAATGAAGTGTTATCACCTGGTTAATTTATCAGGTTTTTAGCATCTTGACACTTACTTTAAATTGGGTGTAGTGATTTGATTGATTTATTCAATCAACCCTACCTTTGAAGATTGATTGAAGAACTTTGTGCATCCTAACTCTTAAAATCCACTGGGTTAGCTATCCTGCTCTGCTTTGAGTAATCTATAAATTTGATAAGCCTTCCATTTACACTTTTATCCAAGTTACTGATAAAAATGTTAAATACCACATAGTTAAGCAAAGATCCCTGAGGCATTTTCCTGGAGACCTTGGGCCATGGGGAAATTGAGCTATCAATGACTGCTATTTGATTTAGGCTATCCAACTAATTTTAAATTCATATAATTTATTATAATATTGATAGTGATAACAACAATAATTATTATAATAATAATAGTTAGCACTTATGTAGTGCTTTAAAGTTTGCAAAAAAAAAAAAAAGAGAGAGAGAGAGAGAGAGAGAGAGAGACAATTTAGGAATCATTGAATACCCTGAAAAAAAGGTTGAAAGTGAAATCTTGGAATCTGATCTCAAAAAAAAAAAAAAAAAAGCAAATAAATAAAATCAGTTAACATAGCACCATTTTTTTTTGCATAGCATTTATTAAATGTCTACTGTGTTCTAGGTAGGCAGCTAAGTGGCAAAGTAATTAGACTGCCAAGCCTGGAGGCAGGAAGACATCTTCCTAAATTTAAACCTGGCCTCAGATATTAGCTATGGGATCCTGAGCAAGCCACTTAATCCTGTTTGCCTCAGTTTCCTCCTTTGTAAAATGAGAAAAAAAAAAAAAAGGCAAACCACTCCAAAATCTTTGCCTAGAAAACACCAAATGGAGTCATGAAGAATCAAGATAGGATTGAAAATGACTGAACTACAAACATATTGACAAGCACTGTACTTGGTTTTTTGGATACAAGAAATGAAGCAGTACTTGCCTCTAAGAACTTTGTGTTTTATAAAATAAAATAATACCTATAAATATAAATCTATATGAAATAGAAATAAGATCAATAAAAGGTAATTACAAAGGGAATCACTAATAGATAGAGTCAGTAAAAGCCTCAAGAAAGCAGTTCTTGAGTTGAAAAAAGAATTCTTCCAGGCAGAAGTGAAAAAGTACATTTTAGTCAGAACAGATCAAAGAATGAATAAAGAACAATGTGTAATAAAGCTAGAAAGATATATTGGAGTCATGTTGTAAAAGGTTTTAAATGGCAAACTAAGACAACTATATTTGATTCTAGAGGCTACTAGGGAGCCACTATATTTTATTAAGCATAAGAGTATTATGATTACATCTGTGCTTTAAGAATATTCCTTTGGGGAAAAGGCCCCACATGTGCAAGAATGTTTGTGGCAGCCCTTTTTGTAGTGGCTAGAAACTGGAAATTGAATAGATGCCCTTCAATTGGAGAATGGCTGAATAAATTATGGTATATGAATATTATGGAATATTATTGTTCTGTAAGAAATGACCAGCAAGATGATTTCAGAGAGGCCTGGAGAGACTTACGTGAACTGATGCTGAGTGAAATGAGCAGAACCAGGAGATCATTATACACGGCAACAACAGTACTATATGACAATTAATTCTGATGGACATGGCTCTCTTCAACAATGATATGTTTCAAACCACCTCCAATTGTTCACTGAAGAAAGCCATATACACCCAGAGAGAGGGATGCGAAATGTGGACCACAACATAACATTCTCATACTCCTTGATTGATGTTTGCTTACATTGTGTTTCCTTTATCTGATATATCATTTGTGTAGATAAGATTTTTCTTGCACAACAATGATAAGTTTGGAAATATGTATACATATATTCGATTTGCCAATATATATATGCCAACATATATTCGATATGCCAATAATTAACATGTAGTGGATATCCTGCCATCTAGGGAAGGGGTGGGGAAGTTGGGGGGAAAAAATTTGTAACGGAAAGCTATGTAAGGGTTATTGTTGAAGAATTACCCACACATATGTTATGCAAATAAAATAAAATTAAAAAAAAAGAAAATTCCTTTGGAACAAACAGGAGGTGGGAAGAAGGGGTGCAGCTAAATGGTATGGTGGATAGAGTACTGGTCCTGGAGTCAGGAGGACCTGATTTCAAATTTTTCCACAGACACTTGATACTGACTATGTGATCCTGGGCAAGTCACTTAACCCTGATTGCCTTGTCAAAAATAGATGCATACACACATATACAAATATATGTATTTGTATACACATATATATCTCTGACTCATGATCCTTGAACACTTACAATCCATCTCAGTACCTCATTTCTCACAGATTGGCTCAGGGAAAAACTGAAGGTAGTATGACCAATGAAAAGGATTTTATAATAGAAGTGATTAAGAAATTAGAAATTATAATAGATATGGTATGAGTGGAGAGGAGTTAAATGCAAGGGAAATTATAGAGGTAGGATTGACAAAATTTGGCAATTGAGTACTCAGTATGAGCCATAAAGTAACCTAGACACAAATGAATATAAAATAGTTCACGTGGTAGGAAGTTAGAAAGTTATGTTTCCGGAACTACTTATGTCCTTATGAATTGCTTTAGGTTCATTTGTGACTAGTTTGGCTGAAATTAGATGGGAAATAATTGGAAATTTGTCATTGCTAGTGTGACTCTTTCTTTTCTGGCTTAACTATCTAGGGGTATGTTGTAGATTTTTTTTCAGTGTGTCAGGATTTATACCTAAAAAATTAGCAAATATTATATATCAGGGCTTGGTTTATTGTTGATTGTCTAGACCAGGGCTTCTTAAATTTTTTTCACTTGTGACCCCTTTTCACCTGAGAAATTTTTACATGATCATCTGAAATCTAAGCTGAGATGTTTCAGGGAGCATTGTGCAATACACAATGCAAAGTGTGTATTGTATCAATACTCCTATTTTTCCACAGCTCCTCCAACAACCAATTTGATAAATGTGAGTTGGAACCTCAAGACTATATAAATTTTCATTTCTCTAGTTATTTGTGATTGGGAGCATTTTCATGTGGTTATTGATAGCCTGGGTTTCTTCTTTTGAGAGCTACCTGTTCATATCATTACATTAATAATAAGGACCATTAGTCAATTGAAGAATTGTTCTTATTTTTTATAAATTTGAATTCACTTTGTACAAATTTAGAAAGAGATATTGCCCACTTTCACATAATGAAGTAGGAGGAAGTAAAGGAAGAAGAGAAGAAAGTAGAGATGGTGAAGGAAGAGGAGGAAAAAAAAGAAAAAGAACAACAACAATATCTGTTGAGTGTCCTACAAGTAAAAAAAAAACAAAACACTTTGGTTTGAACACCTTTAGAACAACCTTGGAAAACAAATTATCACCCATATGATACGTTCAAATTAGATTGAAAGTCTGCTTGATGAAGCTGATGCCACTTATCCTAAATCCAACTCAAGGGCAAGAAGGGAAACTTATTATGGTTGAACCTCACTCACTGAGATTTCAAAAGAAATGGTCTCTCCTATTTCTTCTCTTTCTTGTCTGATTACTTCTCAATTTCTTGTGCTGGATCTTCATCCAGATTATACTCATTGACTGTGATTATCTCCCAGAGGTCCTCCTCTCCCTCTATACTGTTTCCCATCACTTCCCATGGATTTGATTGCCATCTCTTTGCAGATGATTTTCGGATCTATTTGTCCAGCCCAAACCTCTCTTTAGACATCTCAAATTGGATGTTCCACAGATTTCTTAAAATTAATGGGCTCAAAATTTAAAATCATTCATCCCAAACCCTCCTCTCTTCCTAACTTCCTTACTAGTTCAAGAGTACCACCATCCTCCCAGGCACCCAGGATAAAAAACCAGATAGCATCCTCAATTCTAAACTCTCTCATCAACCTTTGCCTCTCATCTACTCAGTTGTCAAGTCTTGTCATTTCAATCTTTATAACTCCTCTCATGTATCACTCTCTCTCCTTCTTTCCTTTGACCCTGGAACAAATATGTCCTTATCACACCATTATAGTATCTTATTTATAGGTTTCTCTTTACTCCAGTGATTCTTCCATTCAACTATCAAATAGATCTTCCTTAAGCACAGTTCTGACCATGACATTCTCCTATTTAATGTATTCCAATGACTCACTATTATTTACAGGATTATACACAAAATCTGTTTGGCTTTTAAAGCCCTTCATAATTTTACACCTTCTTACCTTTCTGAGTTTTTTATTTTATTTTATTTTTTTTAATATCTTACTCCCTTCCATGTTCTCTGCAATCCAATGATACTGCTTTTTTTTCCTGTTCTTTTTATAGGAATAATCCATTTTGTAGGTTAATCCATTACTGGATGCTCTCCTTCCTTGTCTCTACTTCTTGGCTTCCTTCAAATATCAGCTAATGTCTTATCTCTGTGAGAAGCTATAGTCCACCTTAATTTTAATGTGTTTCCTCTGAGATTATTTCTGATTTATTCTGTAAATATCACTTTTATATATAGATGTTTATATATTGTCTTCCCTGTTAAGGCAAGAGTTCCTTACTAATATGGAGGTTGTTTGTTTTGGTTTTGCATTTCTTTTTGTCTCCAGCTCTTAGCACAGTACCTGACACATAGTAAGGGCTTAATACATGCTTAATGACTGACTGACTCACACTGTTATGCTAATTCTGAGCCAGATATGCTAGAAATCACAATAGATTCATAGGGCAAATCTAATTACAGACTAAAGAATTCTTATATCATCCATTAATTATAGCAGGCAAATAAAAATTTTTCCAATTGTCCCATGTGCCCAATTGCCCTAGGTAAACGATGAAATATGTTTATTCACTATAAGAGTGAACACTGGGGTAATAGAACTGGCAGGTAAACTCCACTTTTTTCTTGTTTTTTCCCCATTTGGCATGAGCAATAAGCTTTATTATATTATACATAAGATGTATGCATGTGTGTGCATACATACACCCATATATGTAATATAAAGTCTCATTTTAGGACAATAGTTGAATTCACTGTTCTGAGACATTTTATGTATAAATATGTGGAACATAGTTCCCTAAAGAGCTAGAAAAGAAGCTTGATATCCTATGAAGGAGGAAATAGGAAATCCAAAAGGAGCTGAAACTGCAAAAAGCTATCAGATTTGGTTGAGATATTTAGCGTCCACTTATATCTAAAAATGAATTGGCTTTCTATTAAGTAGTATCATTATTTTATTATTATTGACACATCAGTGATGAGTTATTAAATAGTATGTCTATATGCAGTTTTCTTTTTGTCAGGGAGGGCATGGCAGCATAGTGGTAGACATAAGCATGAGTTAAGGAATATTCATTCCTGATCTTGTAAAACAGAATAAAAGAGGCTTAAGCTTTTTATTATAATGAAGTTGAGTGTCTTATGAATATTCTATGTAGTCTTTTAAACATTGTAAAAATTTTGTAAGATGCTATCTTACTTAGCCTACATTTTGAAGGGGATGGGAGGTGAAAAAAACATGATCGATCTTTTAATTGGTTTCATTTATCATAAATTTGCTTTGTAACTACTTATCTTTTGAATAAATGAATTTCAACTTAAAAACAAACATAACACAAGTGGATGTGACTGAGGAAGATAAAATTGACCAATCAGTACTCAATCCTTTCTACTTTCTCCTTAATCCTTCTTAGGTTTTGCCTTTCTCCTCTCTAAGTAGGGTTTAGTTTGTTTACTATTCCCCTCTCTCCTATTTTATGGAGTTTATGTCAGATAAAAAATTATTAATATAATCAATAGTTCAGACCTTCCCATCCCCTATCCTATGGAAAATTTGTAACATTTGGGTAAAGATTTGGCTCTCTATGCTAAATTTAATTTTATATATTTCTGACTAATCCCTGGTATTCTCTAATTTCATTTTTTTTTCAGCATAGACTAATACATAATACAAGGTTTCATGACTGAGCCTGAGTTTTTTTTATATATGAAACAAAATCAGAATCCAAGAAATATATAAACTTCTGTCTTGTTTTGTCTTGAGGGCCACTAGGATGCCTTAATTATTTTTAAAATTAATTAATTTATTTTTAATACACATTGCTTTAAGAATCATGTTGGAAGGGAAAAATCATAACAAAAGAGAAAAACTGGAGGAAGGTGGAACAGAAAAAAAGTATACATAGAATATGCTGATTTATACATAGTTGGTGTTTTTGTTTGTTTTGTTTTGTTTTGTTTCTGGATGCAGATGACATTTTCTGTCCAAAGTCTATTGGGATTGGATCTATTTGGATCACTGAACCGTTGAGAAGAACCAAATCTTTCATAGTTGATCATCACACATTCTTGCTGTTTATACTGTATAAGTTATTTCTGATTCTGCTTGCATCACTCAGCATCAGTTCATGTAAATTTTTCTAAGCCTTTTTAAAATCAACTTGTTCATTATTTTTATAGAACAGTAATATTCCATTACCTTCATATACTACTACTTATTCAACCATTCCCCAGTTGATGGGCATCTATTTATTTTCCAATTCTTTGTAATCACAAAAAGAGCTGCTACAAATATTTTTGCACATGTGGAGCCTTTTCCCTCCTTTATGATTTCATTGGGATATGGACCCAGTAGTGGCATTGCTGGGTCAAAGATATGCATGGTTTTATAGCCCTTTGGCCACAGTTCTAGATTGCTTTCCAGAATGGTTGGATCATTTCACAACTCCACCAACAATGCATTAGTGTCCCACATCCTCTCCATCATTTATTGTTACCTTTTCCTGTCATCATAGACAATTTGAGAGCTGTAAGATGGTACTTCAGAGTTGTTTTAATTTGCTTTTCTCTAATCAATAGTGATTTAGAGCAATTTTTCATATGACTATAGATGACTTTAATTTCACTATCTGAAAATTGTCTGTTCATATCCTTTGACCATTTAGCAATTGGGAAATGATTTGTATTCTTATGAATCTGACACAATTCTTTACATATTTTAGAAATGAGACCTTTATCAGAAATATTAACTATAAAAATTTTTTCCCAGCTTTGCATTTCCCTTTTAATCTTGTTTGTGTTGGTTTTGTCTGTGCAAAACCTTTTTAATTTAATGTAATCCAAGTTGTCTATTTTGCCTTTCATAACGTTCTCAAGTTTATCTTTGGCCATAAATTCCTCCCTTCTCCAAAGATCTGATAGGTAAATTATCCCTTGCTCTCCTAAATTACTTATTGTATTACCCTTTATGCCCAAATCATGTACCCATTTTGACCTTATTTTGGAATGAGGTGTGAGATGTAAGTCTATGCTGAGTTTCTGGCATATTATATCCCAGTTTTCCCAGCAACGTTTGTCAAATACTGAATTCTTATTCTAGAAAATGGAGTTTGGGGGTGTATCAAATACTAGATTACTATAAGCCTTGATTCTTGTGTCATGTGTATCTAATCTATTCTACTGACGTATCACTCTATTACTTAGCCAGTGCTGCTTTACAAAATAGTTTTAGGTTTGATACTGCTAAGCCATCCTTTGTATTTTTTTTCCCATTAATTCCCTTGAAATTGTTGACTTTTTGTTCTTCCAGATGAATTTTGTTATTACATTTATTATTATTTGTTATTATTATATAATAAAATAATTTTTGGTAGTTTGATTGGTATGGCACTAAACAAGTACACCAATTTAGGTGGAATTGTCATTTTTATTACATTAGCTCTGAACAAATAGACCAATTTAGGCAGAATTGTCATTTTTATTATATTAGCTTGACCTACCCATGAGCAATTTATATTTTTCCAATTGTTTGGATCTGACTTTATTTGTGTGAGAAGTGTTTTGTAATTGTGTTCATACAGTTCTTGGGTTTGTCTTCGTAGGTTTTTATTTTGTCTACAATTATTTTAAAATGAAATTTATCCAATCTCTTGCTAATGAGCTTTGTCAGTAACATATAGAAATGCTGATCATTTATATGGGTTTATTTTATATCCTGAAATTTTGCTAAAGCTGTTAATTGTTTCTAGTAGGTTTTTGGATGATTTTCTAGGATTCTCTAAGTATATCATCTGCAAAAAATGATTGTTTTATTTCCTCATTGCCTATTCTAATTCCTTTAATTTCTTCTTTTCTTATTGCTAAAGCAAATATTTCTAGTAACACTGGTGATAATGGGAATCCCTTTTTACCCCTAATCTTATTGGGAATGTGTCCAGCTTCTCTCCATTACAATTAATGCTTGCTGTTAGTTTTAGATATCAGTTATTATTTTAAGGAGAACTCTCTTCATCCATATGTACTCTAGTATCTTTAATAGGAATTGATACTGTATTTTGTCAAAAGTTTTTTCTTCATCTATTGAGATAATCACATGATTTCTGGTTTTCTTATTGATCTGGTCCATTATGGTAATAGTTTTCTTGATATTGAACCAGCCTGCATTCCTGGTAGAAATATCACTTAGTCATAGAATACTATAATAATCCTGCTGAGAAGTTGCTATAATCTCTTTGCTAATATTTTATTTAAAAATTGTGCATCAATATTCATTAGGGTGTTTGGGCTATAATTTTCTTTTTCTGTTTTGCTTTTCCTGGTTCAGGTATCAGTATCATATTTGTATCATAGAAGGAATTTGGCAAGACTCTTTCTTTACCTATTTTTCCAAATAGTTTACATAGTATTGGAATTAATTGTTCAGTAAATATTTGATAGAATTCACTTGTAAATCCATCTGGCCCTAGAAATATTTTCCTAAGGAGTTCATTAATGGCTTGTTCAATTTCTTTTTCTAATTTGGGACTATTTAAATAATTTATTTCCTCCTATTAATATGGGCAATTTGTATTTTTGTAAATATTCATCCATTTCAGTTAGATTGTCAGACTTGCTGCCATACAGTTGGATAAAATAGCTCCTAATTATTGCTTAATTTCTTTTTTATTAATGGTGATGAATTCACTCTTTTCACTTTTGCTACTGGTGATTTGGTTTTTTTCTTTCCTGTTAGTAATCAAATTAACCATATGCTTATCTATTTTGTTGGGTTTTTTCCATCAAACCAACTCTTAGTTTTGTTAATTAGATAAATACTTTTCTTAGTTTCAATTTTATTAATCTTTCCTTTGAGTTTCAGAATTTCTAATTAGGTATTTATTTGAGGGGTTTTAATTTGTTCTTTTTCTAGCTTTTTTAGTTCCATGCCCAATTCATTGATCTCCTCTTTTTCTATTTTATTCATAGCTATTTAGAGATATAGAACTGCTTTGGCTGCATCCCTTATGTTTTGATATGTTGTCTCATTATTGTCATCCTCTTAGATGAATTTATGAATTGTTGTTGTGATTTGTTATTTGACCTACTCATTTTTTGAATTAGATTATTTAATTTCTTTACTGAATATTATTGAATAATATTCATTATTGAATGTAATTTTTATTGCATTGTGATCTGAAAAGGAAGCATTTACCATTTCTTCCTTTCTGCATTTGATTGTGAGGTTTTTATGCCCTAATACATGGTCAGTTTTTGTGTAGGTGCCATATACTGTCAAGAAAAATGTTTATTCTATCTGTCTCTATTAAATTTCCTCTGGAGGTCTATTATATCTAGGATTTCTAGGATCTTATTAACCTTCCTAGTTTCTTTCTTCTTTATTTTTTGGTTAGATTTTTCTGATGCTGAGAGGGGAATATAATTTTATATAATTTTACTCTATTTCTTCCCATACCTGATTTAATATATTATTTAGGAATTTGTATGGTCCACCACTTGTTGCATATACATTTATTATCCTGACTACTTCTTTGTTTACATTATCCTTTATCAAGATGTACTTTCCTTCCTTACCTTTTTAATTAGGTAATTAACTACTTTTGCTTTATCTGACAATTGCTACACCTCCCCCCCCCTTTTTTTTTACCTCAGCTGAAGCATAATTAATTCTATTTCAGTCTTTTACCTTTACTCAGTATGTGTCTCTCTGTGTCAAATGTGTTTCTTGTAAAAGAAATTATAGGATTCTGGTTTTTTTTTTTTTAACTCATTCTGCTATTCACTTCCATTTTATGGAAGAGTTCATCCCATTCACATCCATAATTATAATTACCAGCTCTGTATGTCCTCACATCCTATTTTCTCCCCTGTATATACTTTTGTTCTCCCTTCTATCATGTCCTTAGTAGTGTTTTGTTTTTTGACCCTCCCTACCCATTACTTTATTTTCTATTACCTCTCCCTCCTTCTATTACCCTTTTTTTGCTAATGTTTCTTCCCTCTCTTATATCCTGCCCCTCCCTTTTCTTTCTTCTTTCTCCTTTACTTTTTTATAGGGTTAGATAAAATTCTATACCCAATTGAATGAGTAAGTTATTCCCCTTTTAGAGCCAAAACTGATGAGATCAAGCTTCAGACAATGCTCATCTCTCTCCTTTACCTCCATTGTAATAAGTCTTTTGTGTCTCTTCATGTGATCTAATTTGTCCCATTATACCTCCACTTTCCTCTTCTTCCAGTACAAACCTTTTTCTACCCCGTAAGGTTTTTTTTCTTTGATATCATCACAGCAGAGTCCATTCACAACCACACCCTCCATCCATGTGATGCCCCTCTCTGTCAGCTACAGTAATATATACAGTTCACAAGAGTTACAGATGTCATTTTCCCATCTAAGAATGTAAACACTTTAACCTTTAAAAAAAATCATATTTTAAAAATGTTTCCCTTTCTATGCTTCTCTTGAGTCCTGTGTTTATAGATTAAATTTTCAGTTTAATTCTAGTTTTTTTCAATAGAAATGTTTGAAAATCTCTTACTTCATTGTAGATCCATTGCCTTCTCTAAAAGATGATACTCAGCCTTACTGGATAGTTAATTCTTGGTTGTATCCCTAGGTCCTTTGTCTTCCACAATATGGTATTCCATGCCCTCCAATCCTTTATTTTTGAAGCTGTCAGATCCTGGGTAATCCTGACTATTGTTCATTGATGTTTGAATTGTTTTTGTCTGGTAGCTTGCAGTACTTTTCCTTGAGATTGTAGCTCTGAAATTTTGTAACAATGTTTCTAGATTGTAGTTCTAAAATTTTGTAACAATGTTTCTTGGAGTTTTCTTTATGGGATATCTTTCCAAAGGTGATGGATTAATTCTTGCAATGAGTATTTCTTCCTCTTTTTCTAGAATATTGGAGCAGTTTCCTTGATGATCTCTTGAAGAATAATATCAAGACTCTTTTTTTGCTCATGGTGTTCAAGTAGACCAATAATTTTTAAATTTAAATTAAATTTTAAATAAATAAATTTAAAATCTGGATCTATTTTCCAGGTTGGCTGTTTTTCCAAGGAGTATTTCACATTTCTTTCCATTTTTTCATTCTTTTAAGTTTATTTGACCGATTCTTCATGTCTCATAGAGTTATTAACTTCCATTTGCCCCATTTTAGTTTTTTAATATGTGATTTTCTTCAGTTACCTTTTGTATCTCTTTTTCCTTTTGGTTAATTCTATTTTTGAAAGTGTTATTTTCTCTAGTGGATTTTTTTTTTTTGCATTTTGTCAATTGTATTTCTTTTGTTTTTAAATTTTTATTAAACCTTTTTATTTGCAAAACATGTGTATCGGTAATTTTTCAACATTGACCATTGCAAAGCTTTCTGTAACAAATTTTTCCCTCCTACCCCTACCCCCTCCCCTAGATGGCAAGAAATCTAATGCATGTTAATTATGTTAAAATTCTTGACAAATCAAATATGTGTATACATATTTATACAGTATCTTGCTGTACAAGAAAAATCAGATATACAAGAAGAAAAAAATCTGAGAGGGAAACATAATGAAAGAAAACATCAATAGAGAACATGAAAATGTTATGTTGTGGCCCACATTCAGATACTTCTCTCTGGGTGTATACGGCTTTTTTCATCACTGAACAACTGGAAATGGTTTGAAACATCTCATTGTTGAAGACAACCATGTCCATCAGAATTGATCATCATATAGTCTTGTTGTTGCCATGTATAATGATCTCCTGGTTCTGCTTATTTCACTCAGCATCAGTTCATGCAAGTCTCTCCAGGCCTCTCTGAAATCATCCTGCTGGTCATTTCTTATAGATCAATAATATTATATGACAATCATATACCATAGTTTATTCAACCATTCTTCAATTGATGGGCATATATTCATTTTCCAGTTTCTAGCCACTATATAAAGGGCTGCTTCAAACATTCTTGCACATGTGGGTCCCATTCCTTCCTTTAAGATCTTTTTGGGATATAAGCCCAAAAGAAACACTGCTGGGTCAAAGGGGATGCACAGTTTGATAACTTTTTGAGCATAGTTCCAAATTGCTCTCCAGAATGGTTGGATCCGTTCAAGTCCAGCAACAATGTATCAGTGTCCCAGTTTTCCCACATCCCCTCCAACAGTTATCATTATCTTTTCCTGTCATCTTAGCCAATCTGATAGGTGTGTAGTGGTATCTCAGAGTTGTCTTAATTTGCATTTCTCTGATTAATAGTGATTTGGAGCACCTTTTCATATGACTAGAAATAGTTTTAATTTATTCATTTGAAAATTGTCTGTTCATATCCTTTGCCCATTTATCTATTAGAGAGTGGCTTGAATTCTTATAAATATGAGACAATTCTCTATATATTTTAGAAATGAGGCCTTTATCAGAACCCTTAAATGTAAAGATGATTTCCCAATTTATTGCTTCCCTCCTAGTCTTGTGTGCATTAGTTTTGTTTGTACAAAAAATTTTAACTTAATATAAAAAGAATTATCCATCTGCTGTTCAATTAAGAGTTCCAGTTCTTCTTTGGACACAAATTCCTTCTTTCTCCACAGGTCTGAGAGGTAAACTATCCTATGTTCCTCTAATTTGTTTATATCACTCTTTATGTCTAAAACATGAACTCATTTAGATCTTATCTCAATATGTGGTGTTACGTGTGGGTCAAGCCCTAATTTCTTCCATATTAATTTCCAATTTTCCCAGCATTTTTTGTTGAATAGTGAGTTCTTATTCCAAAAGCTGGGGTCTTTGGGTTTATCAAACACTAGATTGCTATCATTATTGCCTAGTTTGTCCTGTGATCCTATCCTATTCCACTGATCAACTACTCTATTTCTTAGCCAGTACCAAATGGTTTTGATGACCACTGCTTTATAATATAGTTTTAGATCTGGTACAGCAAGGCCACCTTCATCAGCCTTTTTTTTTTTTTTTCATTAATTCCCTTGAAATTCTCATCCTATTGTTCTTCCAGATGAACTTTGTTACTATTTTTTCTAGATCTGTAAAATAATTTCTTGGGACTTTGATTGGTATGGCACTAAATAAGTAAATTAATTTAGGCAATATTGTAATTTTTATTATATTCGCTCAGACTACCCATGAGCACTTGATGTTTTTCCAACTTATTAGGTCTGACTTTATTTGTGTGGAAAGTGTTTTGTAGTTTAGTTCGTATAGTTCCTGACTTTTCTTTGGCAGAGAGATTCCCAAATATTTTATTCTATCAACAATTATTTTGAATGGAATTTCTTTTTGTATCTCTTGCTGCTGAACTTTGTTGGTAATATATAAAAATGCTGATGATTTATGTGGATTTATTTTGTATCATGCAACTTTGCTAAAGTTGTGAATTGTTTCTAGTAGTTTTTTAGTTGAGTCTCTAGGGTGCTCTAAGTATACCATCATATCATCTGCAAAGAGTGATAATTTGGTTTCCTCATTACCTACTCTAATTCCTTTAATCTCTTTTTCTTCTCTTACTGCCAAAGCTAACATTTCTAATACAATATTAAATAGTAATGGTGACAGTGGGCAGCCTTGTTTCACTCCTGATCTTATTGGGAATGATTCTAGTTTGTCTCCATTACATATGATGCTTGCTGATGGTTTTAAATAGATGCTACTAATCATTTTAAGGAAAAGCCCATTTATTCCTATACTCTCTAGTGTTTTTAATAGGAATGGGTATTGAATTTTACCAAATGCTTTTTCTGCATCTATTGAGATAGTCATACGATTTTTGTTAGTTTGGTTATTAATATAATTGATTATGCTGATAGTTTTCTTAATATTGAACCAGCCCTGCATTCCTGGTATAAATCCTAATTGGCCATAGTGTATTATCCTGGGGATGACCTTCTGTAATCTCATTGCTAATATTTTATTGAAGATTTTTGCATCAATATTCACTAGGAAAATTGGTCTATAGTTTTCTTTCTGTTTTCACCCTACCTGGTATAACTATCAGCACCATATCTGTATCATAAAAGGAATTTCGTAGTACACCTTCTTTCCCTATTTTTTTCAAATAGTTTATATAGTATTGGAATTAATTGTTATTTTTTTCAAATAGTTTGTATAGTATTGGAATTAATTGTTCTTCGAATGTTTGGTAGAATTCACATGTAAAACCATCTGACCCTGGAGATTTTTTCTTAGGGAGTTGATTAATAGCTTGTTCTATTTCTTTTTCTAAAATGGACTATTTAAATAATTTATTTCCTCTTCTGTTAACCTGGGCAATCTATATTTTTGTAGATATTCCTCCATTTCATTTAGATTATCAAATTTATTGGCATAAAGTTGGGCAAAGTAACTCCTAATTATTACTCTAATTTCCTCTTCATTGGTGGAAAGTTCTCCCTTATTTTGGAGACTAACAATTTGATTTTCCTCTTTCCTTTTTCTAATCAAATTAACTCAAGGCTTACCTATTTTGTTGTTTTTTTATAAAACCAACTCTTAGCTTTATTTATTAATTCAATAATTTTCTTATTTTCAATTTTATTAATCTCCTCTTTTATTTTCAGAATGTCCAATTTGGTATTTAATTGAGGGTTTTTAATTTGTTCTTTTTCTAGCATTTTTAGTAGTAAGCCCAATTCATTGATCTTCTCTTTCTCTTTTTTATGCAAGTAAGCATCTACAGATATAAAAGTATCCCTTATAACCACTTTGGCTGTATCCCACAAATTTTGGTATGTTGTCTCATTATTGTCATTCTCCTGAATGAAATTATTGATTGTGTCTATGATTTCCTCTTTCACCCATTCATTCTTTAGGATTAGATTACTTAATTTCCAATTAACTTTTGGTCTATTTTCTCCTGTCCTTATATTGCATGGGATTTTTATTGCATCAGGATCTGAAAAAAAGATGCATTTACTATTTCTGCTTTTCTGCATTTGATTATGAGTTTTTATGCCCTAACACATGGTCAATTTTTGTATAACATCCATGAACCACTGAGGAAAAAAAGTAAACTCCTTTCTGTCTCCATTCAATTTTCTCCAAAGAGCTATTATACCTAACTTTCTAACATTTTGTTTACCTCCCTAACTTCTTTCTTATTTATTTTGTGGTTTGATTTAATCTAATTCTGAGAGAACAAGATTGAGGTCCCCCACTAGTATAGTTTTGCTGTCTATTTCTTTTTGCATCTCTCAGTTTTTCCTCTAGGAATCTGGATGCTACACCACTTGGTCCATACATGTTTAGTATTGATATTGCTTCATTATCTATGGTACCCTTTAGTAAAATATAGTTTCTTTCCTTATCTCTTTTAATTAGATATATCTTTGCTTCTACTTGATCTGAGATCAGGATTGCTACCTCTTTTTTTTTTTTTTTTTTTGTTCACCTGAAGCATAATAGATTCTTCCTCAGCCCTTTATCTTCACTGTGTATATATCTCTATGCTTTAGATATGTTTCCTGTAACAACATACTGTAGAATTTTGGCTTTAATCCAGTCTGCTATCCACTTCTGTTTTATGGGAGGGTTCATTCCATTCACATTCACAGTTAAAATAACTAATTCTATATTTCCTGCCATATTATTTACCCAAAGTTATGCTTTTCTCTTTCCTTTCCTCTTTCTCCCTTTCCCTCTCCCCAGTATTTAGCTTTTGATGAACACCTCCCTCAAACAATCCTCCCTCCTTTAGAGACCCTCCCCCTTTTTTTACACCTTTCCCCTAATTCTTCTATTTTCCTTTCTCTTAATATTTCCCTTTCTTTTCCTCCTTTCCTTCCCACTTCCCTATAAGGAGGGACAAGTTTCTCTGTGAAACCAAATGTGTCTGATATACTCTTTTAGAGCCCAATCTGATAAGAGTAAGATCCACACAATGCTCATCCCTCTCCCTTCTTTCCCTCAATTATATTAGGTTTTTTTTGCCTCTTCATGAGATATTACCTTATTTTTACCTTTTTTTAAAATCTTATTTTACTTTCTTTTCCCTCTTTTTCCAGTATGATACCCCTTCCACCTCTATCTTCTTTTTCATATTATTAAAGTAAAATCACATTATAGCCCCATTCTTTAAGTATACCCATAGTAGAAATCTAGTTCTCAAGAGTTCTTTCCTTTTTACCTTTTTATGCTTCTCTTGAGTTCTGTGTTTGGAGGTCAATTTTTTTTGTTCAGATCTGGTCTTTTCATTAGAAATAGGTGAAATTCACCTATATCATTAAATATCCATCTTCTTCCCTGGAAGATAATGGTCATCATGGCTCGACAACTTATTCTTGGCTGTAATTCAAGTTCCTTTGCCTTTTGGAATATCTGGTTCCAGGCCCTTTGATCCTTTAATGTGTAAGCTGACAGATCTTGGGTGATTCTAATAACAGTTCCTCGGTGTTTCAATTGTTTCTTTTTAGCTGCTTGCAATATCTTTTCCTTGGTATGATAGTCCTGAAATTTAGCCACAATATTCCTTGGGGATTTAATTTTGGGGTCTCTTTCAGGAGGTGATTGGTGAATTCTTTTGATGCTGACTTTACCTTCTGATTCTAAAACATCAGGGCAGTTTTCTTTCATGATTTCCTGAAAGATAGTATGTAGGTTCTTTTTTTCATCATGGCTTTCAGGAAGTACAATAATCCTTAGATTGTCTCTCCTCCTAGATCTATTTTCCAGGTCAGTTATTTTTCCTAGAGGATATTTCCTATTTTCTTTTCTTTTTTCTTTTTTTTTTTTGTTTTTGTTTGACTGATTCTTGAAGTCTTATTGAGTCATTCACTTCCATTTGTTCAATTCTAATTTTTAATTTATTATTTTCTTCAGTTACCTTTTTTAGCTCCTTTTGTAACTGACCAATTGAATTTTTTTGTTCATTGCAGTTTTTTCCCATTTCACCAATTTTGTTTTTCAGTGAATTGGTGTCTTTTCAATATCTCTTTTGGAGGGCAATATATCCTTCTTGCAATGATCTCAATTCATTTCCCCGTTTTTCTTTTAACTAAAAGATTTTTTGAGATTTTTTTTTTTGAGATTCTTTATGCAATCCTCCAGGAAAGCCTGGTGAAATGGGGACCAAGTCATGTCTCCTTTTGTGGCTTCCTCTGGAGTTGCTTTATCTTTATGAACCTCAGGATCCGGGGTCTGTTCTTCTCGCTCTCCATAAAAGCTGTCTATGGTGAGTTCTTTTTTGTTTTTTATTCATTTTTTTTTTAAAGCTTGAGGTCTGTTTAACACAGAGGACTGACAGCTGCTTTAATTTGCCCTGGGGCAGTTTGGATGATTGACTTCTGGTGCTGGACTTTCCGGGCTAGGTTCCTGCATCTGCAGTGGTTTTTATAATTTACCTTTTACAAAAGGCAGATCTGCCTGCAATCAGGCCAGAGTGGCTTAAGAGCCTCAGAGAAACTTCCCAGGTACTTAGAAACTGCCATGCTCTGAGTCCGGTCTGGCTTCCTGCCCTCTCCTGGAGCTGCCATCTGAGTATGGCAAACTGATCGATCCCCTGTCTATCTGAAACAGACCTGCTCCGGATCTTTTCCAAGGTAGCTTCTTCTAGGAATGAGTTGTACTCCAAATATTTAGGGGAGCTTTGACTCCAGAACCAGTTTAGAGGCCTAATTTGCTGTTGGTTTGAGAGAAGGCCAGAGGAGGTCTCAGAGAGTTGTGTCTTCACTCTGTCATCTTGGCTCCGTGCCGCCCCCCCCCCCCCTTCTGGAGGTCAATTGTATTTCTTAAGGAATTGCCTTCCTTTTCTAAACTGTTGACTCTCTTGCATACTTCTCATTTCTTTTTCTCATTTTATCTTCTATCTCTCATTTGCCATTTAAAGTCTTTAATTTCAAGAAGCCTCTTTGTGCTTGAGACCAATTTATATCACTCTTTGAGATTTCCTCTGTGGACATTTTGTCCTCATCTGAATTGCTGTTTTGGTCTTCCTGATCACCATAGTAGTTTTCTGTGGTCAAGGTTCTTTTCTGTTTCTTGCTCATTTTCTTTCCTTTTTCTTTTAGTATCTTCTCTTTGTTTACTTTTATGGTTGAACTCTGATTGTGGGGTAAAGAAGGTGCTGTTCCAAGCTTCCTGTGCAACTCTGAGCCTTGCCTTTGAGCACAGAGGTCCCTTGTGTATGCAGGGGATAGCTTTGCTTGTTCTTTTCAAGAAACATCTTGGTTTCCTTGAGTTTGACTTCTGAGTTAGAACTGGAGAATGCCCCACTGATCTGCTCCTCTAATCAGCCAGGACTGATGATCTCAGTTGTTGATTTGCTGTGATTAAAATCCTCTCACTGGCATTCCCAGAGTCTGTCTGAGCAATCGGCTTTTCATTGCAGTAAGAATAAACTTTCTTGAAGTTTTTCCAATCTATCTTGAACAGGAAACTGGTTTCATTTCATCAGAATCTGTTCTGAGGCCTGATTTCATGTGGTTTTTCAAGGAAAACTGGGAGATCACAAGCAGATTCTTGCCTTCACTCCACCATTTTGGATCCATCAACTTTTTTCTTTAAAGAGTAGAAAATATACAAAATTTGACAGGCATGGGGAAGGGCGAGGAAATTGAGAAAAGAAAAGGAAAATTAGGGAAAGAGTGGATCTTTTAGAGCGTCTCTCAATCCTACAAGAGCTAATTGCAACCAGCAAAGCTTCATTCCAAATACTTTCTAAAATGCAGGACATATTGGCCAACTTTGATCTCCATTTTCTCTGCTGTAGCTTAGCTCTCTCTCTTTCTCTCTCTCATGTGCTGCTGCTTTTTACCAGCTCAGCTTATCAAGTACTGCGCAATCCCGAAGGTTATCTGCCCCTGACTAACTCAAACAATCCAAACTTCTTTCTTCTCTCTTTCAGTCTTAAGATTCTTAAAGACTTCATATATCTTTTTCAGTACTCTTCATTTAATTCAAACCACTTTCTGGCTCAAATACTCCAAATTGTTCTCAAGGCAGCTAGGAATTCCTTATCTTGTTAAACTAAAAATCCCAATATGCCAGTCAGTTATCAAACACTGATTATATTCAAATCAGTAGCATCTCTTTCAGTCTAGTTATGAACCCTCATAATTTTGTATCCTAACTTTAATCATGTCTCTCCATCTCTCCTTCCAGTTACCTTGACACATAGTTGCTTCCTCCCTCAGTTGCATTTAACTCCTAATTGTCCTATTGGACATACATACAGTCTATGAGTACAACAAGTAAACACATTGGGCCAGCTAGATGGCACAATGGATAGAATAGCAACCCTGAAGTCAGGAGGACCTGAGTTCAAATGTGACATCAGACACTTAAAAGGCCCTAGCTCTGTGTTCCTAGGCAAGTCACTTAACTCACAAAAAAAGTAAACACATTAATCTGGAGAAACCAGTTTCATTCTAGGCCAATAGTAATCCTTTCTACCCCTGAGACTCTTGAAGAGCTCAGTGATCTCCCTAGAGAAGGCAATAGTAAAGGTAAAGAGTTTGGAAATCATTAGGTTTTTTTTTTTTTTTTTTTTTAGCAATAGGGACAGTTATAGTCAAGACTGATGTTGCTCCATTGCTTTGCCATAATCCTTTACCATTCCTTCTCAGTATTATCCCTTTAGCTGGTAGCAGTCAAAGTGGCAGCAGCAGTATTTATTGATGCCTCATTCCTTACTTTATTATATATATTATATTATAGATAAAATATTATATTATTTTCTCTCATGAGATTTCTTTTCCTTTTTCAACTTCCTTTGGAAAAGAGAAAATTTGTCTTCATAAAAGAAAATTCTTTTTAAAGATAGAAGCTGGTTAAGAAATGACCAGCAGGATGATTTCAGAGAGGCCTGGAGAGCCCTACATGAACTGACACTAAGTGAAATGAGCAGAAACAGGAGATCATTATACATAGCAACATACAGACATATAGATATGTATATATATATTGGATTTGTTATATAATTTAACATATTTAACATGTATTAGACTACC
Organism: Myrmecobius fasciatus; assembly: GCA_023553655.1. NCBI lineage: Eukaryota > Metazoa > Chordata > Mammalia > Dasyuromorphia > Myrmecobiidae > Myrmecobius > Myrmecobius fasciatus. The sequence goes on along the minus strand of JAJPUD010001527.1, from coordinate 276,277 downwards.
TGTCATCTAAGGTTGGGGGTGGGGGGAAGGAAGGGAAAAATTTGCAATAAAAAATTTTTTTGCCAAGGTCAATGTAGAAAAATCACTCATATGTTGGATAAATAAAAAGCTTTAATTAAAACAGAAGATAATAGCTGGTATGTGAGAGCATTTTTTTCTGTTTTAATTATTTATTTTTTGAAATTGATTTTAATACACATTGGTTTATGAATTACATCGGGATAGAAAAACTAGAACAAAAGGGAAAACCATGGGAGAGGGGAAAAAAAAGAAAAAGAAGTGAGCATAGCATGTGTTGATTTACATTTAATCTCAATAGTTCTTTTTCAGAATGCAGATGGCATTTTCTGTCCAGTTTATTGGGATTGCTTTGCATCACTGAACCATTGAGAAGAACCAAGTCTTTCATTGCTGATCACTGTACATTCTTGCTGTTATTGTGTACAATATATTCCTGATTTTGCTTGTTTCGCTTAGCATCACTTCTTGTAAATCTTTCCAGGCCTTTCTAAAATCAGCTTGTTCCTCATTTTTAATAGAACAAAAATATTTCAGTACCTTCACATACCACAACTTATTCAGTCATTCTCTAACTGATGGGCATTTACTCAATTTCCAATTTTTGTTACCACAAAATGAGCTGCTAAAGACATTTTTGCACAGGTAGGTTCTTTTCCCTCCTTCATGATTTCCTTGGGACATAGATCCAATAGTGACACTGCTGGATCAAAAGGTTTGTATAATTTTATTGCCCTTTGCGCATAGTTTCAGATTGGAGAGCATTTTTTTTTGTTTGTTTGTTTTTTTTAAAGGGAATCAGTAATTTTTCCCTTCCTTCCTTCTTTCTTTCCTTTCTTCCTTCTTTTCTTTCCTTCCTTCTTTCTTTCTTTCCTTCCTATGTTCCTTTCTTCCTTCCTACCTTCTTACCTTCCTTCCTTCCTTTTTTCTTTTTTTTTTCCCATTAGAGGGATGGAACAGTAGGAATATCTCAGATGAGCTGATTTAAGAAGGAATTTTCCCAGGCATAAGCATTTGAGCCCCTTTGACAAAGAACCTTTTCTCCATACTATCTGGATTTCAAAATTATACTTTGATTATAATGCTTGAAATCCTTCCAATTATAGATTTATTTAGATTAAGTAACATTATCTTTAAAAATGCAAATGTCTCTGAGAAGTTTGAAGGCTCAACATTAATGTGAATTATGTTCCCTAATTCTAATATTTATCTGAGATCATTACACTGAAAAATATGACTTGATGACTGATGAGAGCTGAGAACTTTTCAGAGCAAGAAAGCTTGGGTTGAATGCTACTGTGTAGAGTTTAAGGAATTTGGGGCCTGGAGGGAAGAGTTGAGCATGTTTTCTCATTTATATTCTCCAAGGAGATATATACTGTAATGGAAAGAACATTGGACTGAGAATCAAGAAACATGAATTCTAGTCCTAGCTCTATCAATAACTTTGATTTCTTAGTATATTCCATAATCTCGTTTTCTCATTTTTCAGTATGTTCCACAGGAATTGAGATTCCTCATCTGCAAATGTTTCCAAGGTCTCCTTTTTGCTGAAATATTCTTTGAATCTATGAGATGTCATTGTGACTTATCTGTCCTCTTTTAGCTCAACTATTTCTTATAAGCTGGATACAGAGACTGAAAGGTTAAGGGACTGAAAATTGTAATATATTTGTTAAGGAAATTCAACATTTTGAGAGTTGAAGCATAAATGTAGGTTATAATAAATTTCTCTTTAAGCAGTTCGTGTATTTCTAGGGAAACCCAGAAGAGAGGTACTTTCTACTGGATATTTATTTGCCACTTACACAGAAAAACCTGATTTTTCTGAAATTTTTGGTATACTTTGCAAAATTGTAATTTATTAATACTTCTTTCCATTAAATGTATTACTAATTATAGCCTTATTCTATAACATTCAATTTTAGATTTAACAATTTGATTAATGAGAGTCAGAAGAGTACACAACAGGAGGAAGAAAATGGGCTGAATTGCCTTGTTTAACATAAATATTTTTTAAGTAATGCCATATGGCTATGAATCATGGAACAGCACCATAACTTCTGAATAATTAAAATGGTAGGTAAAGCAAATAGTACTGAAAAAATGCATATCAATGTTAAATGAATTGCAATATACTATGAAAGATGATTTATTTGCAAAAAGGGGCACATTGGAAAAGAGTGCTTAATTTGGAGTTCAAGGATATAAGTTTGAATGCTGGCACTGCTACTTAGTGAATGAGTGAGTTTGTGTGTGTATGTGTGTGTGTGTGGGGGGAGGGTGCTGCATCAAGTTACAGTTTCTCTGGGGCCTTAGTTTTCTGATATTGAATTAAATAATTTCTTAGGTCCCTTTTTGGCTATAAATTTATCATTTAAAAAAATCTATAGTCAACAAAGAACTAGAGAACATTATGATAGGCAAAATGGATAACTTTGATTGCATTAAATTAAAAAGTTTTTGTACAAACAAAACCAACAGAAACAAGATTAAAAGGGAAGTACAAAACTGGGAAACATTTTTTATAGACTTACTGATAAAGGTCTCATTTCATTCTTCAGTCAATAAATGGTCAAAGGATATGAACAGACAATTTTCAAATGATGAAATTAAAGCCATCTAAAGTCATATGAAAAAAATGTTCTAATTACTATTGATTAGAGAAATTAAAATTAAAACAACTCTGAGGTACACCTCACACCTCTCAGATTGGCTAAGATGACAGGAAAAGATAATGATAAATGTTGGTAGGAATGTGAGAAAACCGAGATACTAATTCATTGTTGATGGAAATGCAAAATGATCCAACCATTCTGGAGAACAGTTTGTAACTATGCCCAAGGGCTATAAAATTATGCATACCCTTTGACTCAGCAGTGTGACTACTGGACCTGTATCCCAAGGAAATCATAGAGGGAAAAGGACCTACTTGTGCAAAAATGTTTATAGCAGTTCTTTATGTGGTTGCAAAAAATTGGAAAATGAGATGCCCATTAATTGGGGAATGGCTAAATAAGTTGTGAAATATTTTTGCTCTATAAAAAAAGATGAACAAGCTGATTTTAGAAAGGTCTGGAAAGATTTACATGAACTGATGCTAAGTGAAGCAAATACCTTATACCCAATAACAGCAAGAATGTGCAATGATCAACTATGAAAAACTTGATTCTTAGTGGTTCAATGATCCAAAGCAATCCTAATAGACTTTAGACAGAAAATGTCATCTGTATCCAGAAAAAGAATTATGAAGATTGAATGCAAATCAATACATATTATGTTCACTTTTTTTTCTCTCCAATGCATGTTTTTTTTTTTTTCCTTTTGTTCTGATTTTTCTCCCTCAACATGATCCCAACATAATATGGAAGCTTTAGGACAAGAACAAGATAAAAAGGCCCTTTTTAAGTTATATCTGAAGTGATGAAAGAAGTACTAATATGAGTGAAATGGGTTCCTGGAAGCACAATGAACATGAGAACAGTTTTAAAAAACAACTAAATTGCCCTTTTTTATTGTGGCAAAGAACTGGAAACTGAGTGGATGCCCATCAATTGGAAAATGGTTAAGTTATGGTATGTGAATATAATGGAATATTATTATTCTATAAGAAACCAATCAGCAGGATGATCTCAAAAAGGCCTGGAGAGACTTACATGAACTAAGTGAAGAGAGTAGAACCAAAAGAACATTGTACACAGTAACAACAAAATTATGTGATGATCAACAATAATGGATTTGGCTCTTTTCAACAATGAGGTGATTCAGAACGATTGAAATAGATTTGTGATGGAGAGAGTCATCAAGATCCCTAGAGAAGATTGTCTTATAAAAGTTGTCTTATTTTCCTTTAAAATTCTGCTCAAATTCCATCTTACACAAGAAGCCTTTGCCAGATCCAATCTCCTCCTCTCCCAGCTGCAGGTGTTTTCTCTTCTGAGGTATATTTCCATCTATAGTCTACAAATTAAGTTTATGTCTACTTACAGCTACATGTTTGTCTCTAACTGCAGGGAAAGGATTGTGTTCTCACCTTTCTCTGTATCCTTTGCTATTAGTACATTGCCTACCTCATGATAAACGCTTGACTGCTATGAAATGACCTTCAAAAGAAAATCGTGGGTTCAACTCCCAGAAATGTATTATTTTACTAGGTGACTTTGAACAAGTCACTTCATCTCTCTGGGCCTCAGTTTCTCCATTTGTAAAAGCGGAATTTGATTTCCCAAATCCCTTCCCTTGGGCTGCTAGGTAGGGCAGTGGTCAGAGTGCTAGACCAGAGCCAGGAAGAAAGACCTTTTTCTAAGTTCAAATCCCACTTTACATTCTTACTAGCAATATGGTACTGGGTAAGACACTTGTCTCATTTTCCATCGCTGTAAAATGAGCTGGAGGAGGAAATGGGAAACCATTACGGTATTTTTGCCAAGAAAACCCCAAATGGGCTCAAGAAAAGTCCTTCACGACTGAAATAACTGGACATTGAACAAGATCCCTTCCAGATCTAAAGCTATGGTCCTAAACTCCAACAATGGAACTGTAGCCCAAGAGAAAAAAAAAGGGCTTTAAATTGAAGGCGGGAACAACAGGGGGATAGGCTTTAAACTAATCTCAGGTTCAATCACAGGAGTCTATCAGGCAGAAGCGTAAAAAGTGGTGGTGGTATTTGTAACTGCGCACGCGTAACTCATTCAATTTCCAGTTGCAGCTCCTCCCCCAGTCTATTGATTGTCGTCACTCTTATTCAATGGGAAAATCTGAAAGAAGTTCCCGAGAGACTTGCTCTCGCGAGATCTTTCGCTTTTCCCTACTATCTAGTTGGGACTCCCGGCGTTTGCGAGCAAGGAGGAGCCTAAACTTGGGGCGGGGCAGTCAGACTGTCCGGCTAAGCCCCGCCTCCTCCTGGGCGCGGGAGCTCCTGGTGGCGGGAATTTTACTTGTTCCGGTCTGGGGGCAAAACTGGTTTTTGAGATTGAGCGGAGCTGGGTGGCCAGGTACTGGCTCCCTAGTCCCCTCTCTAAGTAACGGCAGCCTCCCTTCCCCTCCACGCCCCAGCTTTTCTGCACTGTGCTGGACAGGCGCCACTGGGAAACTCCTCTTGAGAGGAGGGGGGTGCCCAGCCCGGAAACGAGCCAAGGCCGAACCTACCCTCCCCCTCTTTCCCTACCCCTTTTTTCTGTTTTCATCCCCGCCTGTTCTGCAAGGCCAGAAATAGTGGAAGGGACATACGAGGGGTGTCTGCTGCAATCCCCCTAAGCACTCCATTTTGCTGAGAAGAAAACAGATTGCTCTGGAGCTTGACTTTGTCATCCTCCTAGCCAGTTTGGAAAGTTTCTTTGGAGGAAACCCTGCTGTCCCTTTTCATTCCCCCAGTTAACACCAATCTGCTTGAGCTATTTAAAACCATAGCTACACGAAACTTATATCAGAGAATCGTCTAAGCAATGGATGGCCCCCAGGAGGTGGCTTCATTCCTCACTGAAAGTGTGGAGCTCGAGCTGGAGACAGAATGGTGTAGACCCCCTTGCTTTTCTTGTGCCTCTGATGGAAGGAAAAGTTTTTCTCCAGATTCTCACCTAGCAAGTGGATCTCTGAAGAGGTAAGAATTGGGAATTTGTTCATTAATGGCGTTGTAGTGAATGACTTTTATAGAGTTGATGGGAATATGGTATTATTTCGTGTCCAGATTTTGGTCTTAATCTTGCTATGCTTAAGAAACACACTTGACCTTATACTTAAATTTTGAGTTCTTGGCTTCATAGTGAGAGCATCCCAAGATGGTTCAGGAGAGTAAATATCTGACATTAGTTGTTCCTTTTTGAATGATCTCTGTTACGTAGAAGGTTTGAAGCTCTTTTAGTTATATATAAAAATGTTACATATGTTAAAATGGAACTTCCTTTGAAGATTACTTTGACAGATTTTTTTCTCCTCAATTTTTTCATTCACATGTACGTGGCATTACATACATATATATACACATTTGTATGTAATACAATCACATATAATCTCTCTCTATATGATATGAAATATGTTTTTCCATATATATTCACATTCACTTTCAGGCTCTATATAAATGTGTGTATATACATATATACATAACACATTTCAGGCTATATGCATGTGTAAGTGCATCCATGTATATATTATATATGTATAGAGAGAGGTAGAAAATAAATGTATTTTTTTATGCACATGAAATGTATATATTCTCATGAATTTTGAATTTTAAGGTAATACTTTCACAAAGCTATTTTCATTGCTCATCATTTTGGATCTCTTTTGAAATTGCTTTCAGTTTGCTGATTAATTCAGAAATTTAACTTATTTTATGGTAATACTTTTGTTACTTTTTCTTTTATTTTTATCCATTTGCAAGCATTTATTTTCTCTCCTTCCCACTAGTTTCCCCCCTATTGAAAAACAAAACCGTTGTAAAAATATACATCGACAAGTAAAACAAATTCCCACTTTGGTCATGTCCAAAAATATACTTCTCATACTTCATCTTGAGTTAGTCACTTTTTTCAGGAGATGGGTAGTATGTTTCATCAGCAGTCCTGTAGTATTATTGTTAGTCACTGCATTCATTGATCAGAGTTGTTAAGTCTTTCAAAATTGCTTGTCTTAACACTGTAGTCTTAAAATTGTTCTCCTGGTTCTGGTTCACTTCACTTCTCATCACTCTGAATCTATCCCTATCATTTCCTATAATATAATAGTATTCTATTATATGCATATAACATAATTCTCTCAGCCATTCCCCAAATGATAGATACCCTCTAAGTTTCCAATTTATATATATATATATATTTATATATATAACTATAAAATAGTTATAAATATTTTTGTATTGTTAATCTTTTTATTCCCTGTTTGATCTTTTTTGGAGTATAGGCCTATTAGTGGTGTCACTTGATTAAAGGCTATGCACAGTTTAATGAATTTGGGAGCATAGTTCCAAATCGGTTTCCAGAATTCCTAACAATTCATAGCTACTCTAATAGTTTTCCTGTAACCCTTCCAATATTTGTCTTTTTTTTTTTTTTTTGGTCATCTTTGCCAGAGTTGGAATCAGAGTTGCTTTTTATTTTTATTTCTCTATTAGTGATTTAGAACATTTTGTTGTTGTTGTTGTTGTTTTGGTTTTGGTTTGGTTGTTGATAGTTTAGGTTTTTACCTTTGCAAATTGTCTCCTTTGACACTTTCTCCTTTGATGTCTTTGACCTTTGATCACTTATCAATTGGAGAATGACTCTTATTCTTATAAATGTGAATCATTTCTTTGTATATCTTGGAAATGAGATCTTTAACAGAAATAATTTTCAAAAATGTTGTTAACTTTCTAGTTTTAATTGATTTGGTTTTGATTGTGCAAAAACTTTTTAAATTTATGTAATCAAAATGGTCTTTTATTCTGCATCATAGTTTTAAAAAGTATTTTTTTCAACACTAGAGAGCATAGAAATAAATGTAGTTTTCTTTAAAATAAGTAGCATCTATCTAAAAACCACAATCAAACATTATGTGTAAAGGGGATAAGCTAGAAGTATTCCCAGTAAGAAGAGGATGAAATAAAGTTGCTCATTAACACCACTATTCACCATTTTACTAGAAATGTTAGTTTTAGCAATAAGAAAAGAAAAAGAAATTGAAGTAGAGTACGTAACAAGGAAAGAAAACTCACTTTGCAGATGATACTATATCTTTAGAGAGTCCTAGAGAATCAACTAAAAAACTACTAGAAGCAATTAACAATTTTAGCAAAGTTGCCGATTATAAAATAAAGCCACATAAATCACCAACATTTGTGTATGTTACTAACAAAGCCCAACCATAAGAGATAGAAAGAGAAATCCTATTTAAAATAACAGTAGACAGCATAAAATATTTGGGAGTCTACCTGAAATGCCAAGACAATGCCAGGAACTATATGATTATAATTACAAAACACTTCACACATATATAGTTAGAGCTAAACAATTGGAAAAATATTAATTGTTTATGGGTAGACTAAGCTAATATAATAAAAATAACAATTTTACCTAATCTATTTTTTCAGTGCCATATTAATCAGACTGCCAAAAATTTATTTTATAGTTAGAAAAAATAATGAGAAAAATTCATCTGGAAAAACAAATGGTCAAGAATATCAAGGGAATTAATGGGGAAAAAAATGTAAAGGAAAGTGGTCTAGCTATGTCAGACCTAAAACTATATTATAAAGCAGCAGTCATCAAAACCATTTGGGGCAGTTAGGTGGCACAGTGGATAGAGTGTCCGCCCTGAAGTCAGAAGGACCTGAGTTCAAATCTGGTCCCAATAGACACTTAACACTTCCTAGCTGTGTGACCCTGGGCAAGTCACTTAACCCCGGTTGCCTCAGCAAAAAGCAAAAAAACCAAAAAAACAAAACCAAAACCATTTGGTACTGGCTAAAAAAATAGAACAACAGTGAAATGGGTTAGGTACAAAAGACACAATTGTCAATGACTATAGTAATCCTCTAGTGTTTGATAAATCCAAAGACTCTAGCTCCTGAGAAAAGAACTCATTATTTGACAAAAATTGCTAGGAAAATTGGAAACTAGTATGGTAGAAACTAGGCATTGACCAATATCTAACACCCTATATTAAGATAGGATCAAAATGGGTTCATGATTTTAAAAAATTTAAATAAAGGATGATATAAGCAAATTAGTAGAGGAAGGGATAGTCTACCTGTTGGGATCTATGGAGTAGGGAGGAATTTATGACCAAAGAAGAACTAGAAAACATTATGAAATACAAAATGGATGTTTGATTTTTTAAATTAAAAAGATTTGCACAAACAAAACATACAGTAAAGAATAGAAGTAGAATGCTGTTTCTGATAAAGGCCTCATTTCTAAAATATAGAGAGAACTTTTTCCAATTTACAATAATGCAAGTTATTCCTTAACTGATAAATGATCAGAGGATATGAACAATTTTCAGATGAAGAAATTAAAGCCAAATCTAGTCATATGAAAAAATGCTCTAAATCACTGTTGATTAGAAAAATGCAAATTAAGACAATTCTGAGGTAACACTTCATGCCTCTCTGGTTGGCTAAGATGACTGGAAAAGATAGTGATAAATGTTGGAGGGAATGTGAGAAAAATGGAACACTAATGCATTGTTGGTAGAGTTGTGAAATGATCCATTCATTCCAAGCAATTTGGAACTATTTTTGATCAGCCATCTCACTCCTAGGTCTGTATTCCAAATAGATGATAAAAAAGGGCAAAAGACCGAAATGTATAAGGGTGTTTATGGCAGATTTTTTTGTAATTGAGTACCCATCAATTGTGAAATGGCTGAAAAAGTTATGGAATATGGAGATAATGGAATGTTATTATCCTAGAAGAAATTATTAGCTGGCATATTTCAGGAAAGCCTGGAAAGACTTTAGTGAACTGAAACTAAGTAAAGCAAGCAGAGTCAGGAGAAGATTATATACAATAACAAGATTATATGTTGATCAACTGTGATGATCTTGTCTCTTTTCAACAATGTGGTGATTCAAGGTAATTCCAATAGACTTGGGATGGAAAAGGCCAATCACATCCAGAGAACTATGAAAATTGAATGTGGATAGAAGCGTAGTATTTTCAACCTTTTTTTTTTTTAACCATTTTTTTGCTTTTCTTTTGATTTTTCTTGCACAACTTGACAAATATGGAAATATGTTTAAAAGAATAGCACATATTTAATCTATATCAGATTGCTTGCTGTTTTGGGAAAGGGGAGGGATAGAGGCAGAGAGGGAAAAATTTTGGAACACAAAGTTTTATAAAAACGAATGTTGAAAGCTATCTTTACATGCATTTGAAAAAATAAATACTATCGAGAAAAAATTTTTTTTGGAAAGTATTTTTTCCTTGGGTCTCTTTTATGACATATAACCTTTCATAGTTGATGTGTATTTTATTCCAGTGTGATCAATCACCTTATTCAACAGGTTTTGCTCAGGATGACTTTTAACTAGATTTCAAAGTCAAATAATATTTCCTGAAAAGACCAAGATTTACCTTCTTTAACAAAGAGAGTCTTCTGTGACCTAATTCTGTTTTTTTAAAAGATGACTTTTTAGGGACATCTTGCAAATTGCTGTTTGAGAGAGACACATTGACCTACCACCCACCAGGCTCTTTATTATCCAGGGTATTTTTATTATAATGTTTTGTTATTAGTTTGGGAGGTCAATACTTTGTTGCTTGACAGTTTATAAACTTGAGGGAAGGGGATCATGTTATATTTATTTTTCTCTCCCTTTCAGAACCTTTGTTATGGTAGATATACAATAGATGTTTTATTGTCAATCTGCTGATCAATCAACTAGTATTTATTAAGTGCTCACTATGTCCCAGCTACTGTGCTAAGCCTTAGGGATATAAAGAAAGCAAAAAAAAAATTGTCACTTATCTCAAAGAATTCACTGTGTCTGGACAACATGCAAAAAGCTATGTACTAATGAGATACTTTTATGTGTGTGTGTGTGTGTGTGTGTGTGTGTGTATATATATGGGGTAATCTTACATCTCTAGATGCTTACTTGCATAAAATAGAGAAAGAGAAGATCAATGAATTGGGCTTACAATTTAAAAAGTTAGAAAAAGAACAAATTAAAAACCCTCAATTAAATACCAAATTGGAAATTCTGAAAATAAAAGGGGAGATTAACAAAATTGAAAATAAGAAAACTATTGAATTAATAAAAAAAAACTAAGAGTTGGTTTTGTGAAAAAACTAACAAAATAGATAAGCCTTTAGTTAATTTGATTAGAAAAAGGAAAGAGGAAAATCAAATTGTTAGTCTCAAAAATGATAAGGGAGAACTTTCCTCCAATGAAGAGGAAATTAGAATAATAATTAGGAGTTACTTTGCCCAACTTTATGCCAATAAATTTGATAATCTAAATGAAATGGAGGAATATCTACAAAAATATAGATTGCCCAGGTTAACAGAAGAGGAAATAAATTATTTAAATAGCACCATTTTAGAAAAAGAAATAGAACAAGCTATTAATCAACTCCCTAAGAAAAAATCTCCAGGGCCAGATGGATTTACATGTGAATTCTACCAAACATTCAAAGAACAATTAATTCCAATACTATATAAACTATTTGAAAAAATAGGGAAAGAAGGTGTACTACCAAATTCCTTTTATGATACAGATATAGTGCTGATAGCTAAGCCAGGTAGGGAGAAAACTGAGAAAGAAAATTATAGACCAATTTCCCTAATGAATATTGATGCTAAATTTTTTTTTATTAAAGTTTATTTGTATAACATACGTATGGGTAGTTCCCCAGCATTGATCTTTACAAAGCTTTCCATTACAAATTTTACCCCCAGTCCCCTCCCCTCCCCTAGATGGCAAGAAGTCCACTACATGTTAATAATGTTGAAATACTTGACAAGTTGTGCAAGAAAAATCCTATCTACAAGAAAAAAAAGAAAATCAGAGAAAGGCAACACAATGCAAGCAAACATCAATAGAGAGCATGAAAATGTTACGTTGTGGTCCATATTTCATATCCCTCTCTCTGGGTGTATATGGTTTTCTTCAGTGAACAATTGGAACTGGTTTGAGACAATTCTTTATTGCAGAGAGCCATGTCCATCAGAATTGATCATCATGTAATACTGTTGTTACTGTGTATAATGATCTCCTGGTTCTGCTCGTTTCACTCAGCATCAGCTCATGCAAGTCTCTCCAGGCCTCTCTGAAATCATCCTGCTGGTCGTTTCTTACAGAACAATAATATCCCATAACATTCATATACCATAATTTATTCAGCCACTCTCCAATTGATGGGCATCCCTTCAGTTTCCAGTTTCTAGCCACTACAAAAAGGGCTGCCACAAACATTCTTATACATGTGAGTCCCTTTCCCTCCTCTAAGATCTCTTTGGGATATAGGCTCAGTAGCAACACTGCTGGGTCAGAGGGGATGCACAGTTTGATAACTTTTTGAGCATAGCTCCAAATTGCTCTCCAAAATGGTTGGATCCGTTCACAGTTCCACCAACAATGTATTAGTGTCCCAGTTTTCCCACATCCCCTCCAACATTCATCGTTATCTTTTCCTGTCATTTTAGCCAATCTGACAGGTGTGTAGTGGTACCTCAGAGTTGTCTTAATTTGCATTTCTCTGATCAATAGTGATTTGGAGCAACTTTTCATATGACTAGAGATGGTTTTAATTTCATCATCTGAAAATTGTCTGTTCATATCCCTTGACCACTTATCTATTGAAGAGTGGCTTGAATTCTTATATATATGAGACAATTCTCTATATATTTTAGAGATGAGACCTTTATCAGAACCATTAAATTTAAAGATGATTTCCCAATTTGATGCTTCCCTCCTAATCTTGTCTGCATTAGTTTTATTTGTACAGAAGCTTTTTAACTTAATATAATCAAAATTATCCATCTGGTGTTCAATTAGGAGTTCCAGATCTTCTTTGGACATAAATTTATTCCATCTCCACAGGTCTGAGAGGTAAACTATATTACATTCCTCTAACTTGCTTACAAAATCACTCTTTATATCTAGATCTTGAATCCATTTAGATCTTATCTTGGTATGTGGTGTTAGTTATGGGTCAAGCCCTAATTTCTTCCACACTAGTTCCAATTTTCCCAGCAGTTTTTGCCAAATAGTGAGTACTTATCCCAAAAGTTGGGGTCTTTGCGTTTATCAAATACTAAATTGTTAAGGTTATTGCCTAGATTGTTCTGATAACCTATCCTGTGCCACTGATTGAGTGCTCTATTTCTTAGCCATTACCAAATGGTTTTGATGACCGCTGCTTTATAATATAGTTTTAGATCTGGTACAGCAAGGCCACCTTCATCTGCCTTTTTTTTCATTAATCCCCTTGAAATCCTTGACCTTTTGTTCTTCCAAATGAACTTTGCTACTATTTTTTCTAGATCTGTAAAATAATTTCTTGGTTGATATAGCACTAAATAAGGAGATTAGTTTGGGTAGTATTGTCATTTTTATTATGTTCGCTCTGCCTACCCATGAGCACTTAATGTTTTTCCAACTTATTAGGTCTGATTTTATTTGTGTGGAAAGTGTTTTGTAGTTTAGTTCGTATAGTTTCTGACTTTTCCTTGGCAGATAGATTCCCAAATATTTTATCCTATCATCTGTTATTTGGAATGGAATTTCTTTTTGTATCTCTTGCTGCTGAACTTTGTTGGTAATATATAAAAATGCTGATGATTTATGTGGATTAATTTTGAATCCTGCAACTTTGCTAAAGTTGTGAATTGTTTCTAGTAGTTTTTTAGTTGAGTCTCTAGGGTTCTCTAAGTATACCATCATGTCATCTGCAAAGAGTGATAATTTGGTTTCTTCATTACCTACTCTGATTCCTTTTATCTCTTTTTCTTCTCTTATTGCTAAAGCTAACATTTCTAATACAATATTAAATAGTAATGGTGACAGTGGGCAGCCTTGTTTCACTCCTGATCTTATTGGGAATGCTTTTAGTTTGTCTCCATTACATATGATGCTTGCTGATGGTTTTAAATAGATGCTACTGATCATTTTAAGGAAAAGCCCATTTATTCCTATACTCTCTAGTGTTTTTAATAGGAA
>JAJPUD010001527.1:239660-257616 GCA_023553655.1 Myrmecobius fasciatus | reverse complement strand
GTCAGGAACTATACGAACTAAACTACAAAACACTTTCCACAGAAATACAATCAGACCTAGTCAGTTGGAAAAACATTAAGTGCTCATGGGTAGGCCCAGCAAAATGAAAAAAAAAAATAGAAATTAAAAAATAAAATAAAATAAAAATGACAATACTACCCCAATTGATTTACTTATTTAATGCCATACCAATCAAAGTCCCAAGAAATTATTTTGCAGATCTAGAAAAAATAGTAGCAAAATTCATTTGGAAGAACAAAAGATCGAGAGTTTCAAGGGAATTAATGAAAAAACAAAAAGGCAGATGAAGGTGGCCTTGCTGTACCAGATCTAAAGCTATATTATAAAGCAGCAGTCATTAAAATCATTTGGTACTGGCTAAGAAATAGAGTAGTCGATCAGTGGCATAGGTTAGAATCATAAGACAAACTAGGCAATAACTATAGCAATTTAGTCTTTGATAAACCCAAAGACCCCAGCTTTTGGGATAAGTATTCACTATTCAGCAAAAACTGCTGGGAAAATTGGAAACTAGTGTGGAAGAAATGAGGGCTTGACTCACACCTAACACCACATACCAAGATAAGATCTAAATGGATTCAAGATCTAGATATAAAGAGTGATTTTTGTAAGCAAGTTAGAGGAACATAATACAGTTTACCTCTCAGACCTGTGGAGATGGAATAAATTTATGTCCAAAGAAGAACTGGAACTCTTAATTGAACACCAGATAGATAATTTTGACTATATTAAGTTAAAAAGCTTTTGCACAAACAAAACCAATGCAGTCAAGTTTAGGAAGGAAACAATAAATTGGGAAATCATCTTTACAGTTAAGGGTTCTGATCAAGGTCTCATCTCTAAAATATATAGAGAATTGTCTTATATTTATAAGAATTCAAGCCATTCTCCAATTGATAAATGGTCAAGGGATTTGAACAATTTTCAGATGATGAAATTAAAACTATTTCTAGTCATATGAAAAGGTGCTCCAAATCATTATTGATCAGAGAAATGCAAATTAAGACAACTCTGAGGTACCACTATACACATGTCAGATTGCCTGAGATGACAGGAAAAGATAATGACGAATGCTGGAGGGGATGTGGGAAAACTGGGACAGTGATACATTGTTGGTGGAACTGTGAACAGATCCAGCCATTCTGGAGAGCAATTTGGAGCTACGCTCAAAAAGTTATCAAACTGTGCATACCCTTTGACTCAGCAGCATTTCTATTGGGCTTATATCCCAAAGAAATCATAAAGGAAGGAAAGGGCCGCACATGTGCAAGAATGTTTGTGGCAGCCCTTTTTGTAGTGGCTAGAAACTGGAAACTGAATGGATGCCCATCAATTGGAGAGTGGCTGAATAAATTATGGTATATGAATATTATGGAATATTATTGTTCCATGAGAAATGACCAGCAGGATGATTTCAGAGAGGCCTGGAGAGACTTGCATGAACTGATGCTGAGTGAAATGAGCAGAACCAGGGGATCATCATACGCGGCAACAACAATATTATATGACGATCAATTTTGATGGACATGGCTCTCTTCAACAATGTAATGTTTCAAACCACTTCCAATTGTTCAGTGAAGAAAGCCATATATGCCCAGAGAGAGGGATGTGAAATGTGGAGTATAACATAACATTTTCATGCTCGCCATTGATGTTTGCTTGCATTGTGTTTCCTTTCTCTGATTTTTCTTTCTTGTAGATACGATTTTTCTTACACAAAAAATGATGTATGGAAATATGTATATATATATTTGGTTTGTCAAGTATTTTAACATAAATAACGTAGTAGATATCCTACCATCTATGGGAGGGGTGGGGAGTATGGGGGGAAAATTTGTAACAGAAAGCTTTGTAAGGATTAATGTTGAAGAATTGCCCATACATATGTTTTGCAAATAAAAAGCTTTAATAAAAAAAGAAAGAAAAAAGAGAGATAGCATGCTGTATTAAGAACAGAAAAGATGATGTTTTTTAGTGGAGTAATATTGTCATGCTATATAGCATGTAGCACAGTAATTTCTTTGAAGTATATACCACAAGCTTATGACTGAATCTAAATGTTTCAATTTCAGATTGTTGCTTAGCTTGGACCCTTTACCAACCAACTTTGAAGAGGATATAGTGGAACTCTTTGGATTCCAGTGGGTAACCGAAATTGCATTAGTGAATTCTCCTAAAGACCTCTTTTCTTTATGCAGGTATATTTGTTTGCTTTTTGGGGAGTGGTGGGAATAGCATCAGTGAATAGTAGTGATGAACTTCCTACTTTATTTTTATTTTTATTTTTTTTTGCTTTTTGCTGAGGCAATTGGGGTTAAGTGACTTGCCCAGGGTCACACAACTAGGAAGTATCTGAGACCAGATTTGAACTCAGGTCCTCCTGACTTCAGGGCTGGTGCTCTAACCACTGCGCCACCTAACTGCCCTTGAACCTACTACTTTAGAAGACAAAAAGTTATAGAACTTATTTTAAAAGTTTTAAAGTAAGATTAAAATATATAGTAGTCTTGTTTGTGAGATCTGTAATGTGTATCATTCATCTTACTCATCTTCTAATAAAAGTAAATTTGACTGAATCATCTTTTTAATGTGTTTCTTACAAAACCTACTCTTTATAGCCTTTTATGTTTGTTTGCTATTGCATTTACTATTTCACAACTTGTGTCCTGTAAATCACTGTACCTGTCCAGGTCTTGGTTTTTTCCACCTACAAAACATATGATTGATTATAATTTGTAAGTGTATTCCAGTAATCATATGACCCTAAATTTCCTAAAAGGGGGGTGCAGATTATGTTGACTGTTCTTGGAGATAGAATGTAAGTATAATTGAGGTGGGGGTATTGTATTAGGCTTTGGCAACTCAAGTTAGTAGTGCTTTAAGTGAAGGTATACATAGTAGAGAAAATGCTGAATGCATTTAGATCCTGCCTTCCATTCTTAATTGCTATATAAACATGGGCAAGTCCCATAAATTCTCTGGATTCACTTCTTCATCTATAAAGTGGACATAATATCTGTAGAGCCTATTTCAGAGAGTTATTGTGGATGTCAAGGGAGTTAATATATGAAGAGTATTTAATATTATATTTGTAATGATAATTATATCTATATGTAATACACTATTATCTTCTGCTCAAAAAACACTACTGTCCTGTTTGGTACAGGCCTCAATATCATAAGATCTAGAAACTCTTTCTAGAAATGCAAATCACTTATAACTTTTGTTCTGAGAGAGTTGGCTAATGTACAGAGAAGTTGGATGACTGTATTCATGGTGACATAATTAGTATATAGGAAAGCTAAGACTTGCCTATTTCTTTTTATCCACTATACTACTGTATTTTGGGTATAATGCACACTGTACTTTTATTTTGTAATTTTTTTTCTCACTATTTGGTGTGTAAAAGTTTTATTAGTACATTTAGAACAAACATAATTTCATATTGTTAATGGGAAATGATGTTACAATGTCTTGTACCTGGGATTTTTAATAGAATTTCTGAGAAGGCCCAGAATGCAAGTTGAAAGAGACAGAATTCTATATTTTAAAGGAAATGACCTTACTTGAAATGACTCTTTAAGGATCATACACTGATTATATTCCCTAAATACTCAGTAGACACTGTGAATTTTTGAGATATTCATTTAAAATGTTCTAAAAAGAAAAGTGTGATAGAAATGTAAGAGGAGCTATGTAATCTATACTATTATATTTGGAAATGCTTTGCATGATAGCTTTTCTATCATATAAACTATCTGAAGTGGCTTTTTCCTTTTACTTAAAACAGGCAACAAATTTACAAATTGGAAACACTATTACAGACTACCTGTGATTTGGGTAAGTTTAGAATGAGATTAATATTTTTTTTTTTTTTTTCAAATTAGGGTTTGTTTGGAGAACTAGAAGATGAAAAATAACTGATATCTAGTTTTTTTGTTATGAAAAAGCAAATTTAAAAAGTTTCTTTAACTCAGAGGAAAGAAGAAAGAAAGGGAGGGAAAGTTAGAGGGAGACTTTTCTTCAGTACCTACTATAGGCCAGGCACTGTGCTAAGTAGTTTACAAAAAATGCAACAACTATGAGAGAAAGGTGGTATTATTATTTCCATTTTAAAGATGTGAAGGCTGAGGCAGGTAAAAATTAAGTGACTGGGTTTGATTTCAGGTCTTTCTGACCCCAGACCTGGTTCTCTATCCACCACACTACTTCTAGGAGATTGGGGAAATGTCGTGCATATATATTGTCTTAGTCTTTTTTTTTTTTTCTGGATCTTTTATCGTGATAGGGGAGAGAGTTGAATTTTAAGAAGCAAAAGTAATTGGGGCATTTGATACAAGGAAGAGAAGCTGGGGAACAGGAGAACAAATTATTTAGACAAAGTAGTTCTCTTCTATCTCCTATAAAAGGAAAGAGTAAAAAAGTTGGGTCCTTTTATTACATATAGAATGGACACTCTTATAAACTTAGCTCTGTGCCTCATTGTGTAATGTAGAAGGTAAGCTGTCTCTGAGACCAGACCAGTGGGTTGAAAGCTCTGGCAAATCTTAGCACACTGGAAAGGTTCCAAATTTAGGGGGGGGTTTTTGAGCATATTTCTTGTTTGGGGACTAGCCTAGCTAAATACAGAAAGGAAAATCTTCAGTTTGGCCTCATCATGATTTATTTTTTGGACATAGAAACTCATGAAGATTTTTCATTAAGATGTAGAAGGGTTAGGGGCAGCTATGTGGCACAGTGGATAGAGCACCATCCCTGAAGTCAGGAGGACCTGAGTACACTTCCTAGCTGTGTGACCCTGGGCAAGTCACTTAACCCCACTTGCCTCGGCAAAGAAAAAAAAAAAAAGAAAAGAAAAGAAAAAAAAAAGATCTAGAAGGGTTGTTGATTTTCATCATTACAAGGTCTACCAGTGAAGAAAATAAGTCATTGAAATAGAGACCATTTTTTGTTTTATTATTGTCTTTTGTTCAATACCTTGTAATACCTTGTAGAATGCCAGACAGAGCTGTTGCTTAATAAAATGTTTTTTGACCTGTCTTGAAATAGTTAAAATAAATAAATAAATATATTTTTTTTAAAAAAGCATTATTTTGTGTCATAAATTATTTGTTATTTCAACTTGGGAGAATAATACAGCAAAATTTCTGTTTTTAAACACGAATTGAATATGGTGTAAATATACCTGAACTAGGTATTAAGGAACTTGAATGATAATAGAATGATTCTATAATTACTAAGCATAATTGATGTTTCCATCTTTTTGCTATTTTAAATCAAATATATGTGAGAGGTTTGTACAGATAAGTCTTTTTTTTTTCTTCCTTCTGTGATATTTTAGGATAAAAGCCTTAGCAATAGAATTTATGCGTTAAGGGATTTGATCAGTTTTGTGATTTTTTTTTTATTGCTATATTATGCTTCAAAATTGTATTAGAATATCTACTTTCCCTGTAGCCCTGTCAACATCTAGTTTTTATGATTTTGTCTATTTTTTTGCCATTCTAGAAGGTATAAGGTGGTATTTTAGGGTCATCTAGATTTAGGTTTTCTGAATATTATGGAATTTGAGATTTTTATTCATTTCATTATTAATAGCTTGCATGTCTTCCTTAGAAAATTGTTCATTCCTTGATAGTTGATCCGCTGGGAAGTGTGTCATATAGTTATGTAGCAGTTATTTCTTATTTTTGAATCCCAGATTTTCATCAGATAAATTTATTGAAAAAAAATTTTCTTGTTGGTACTTTTCTTTCAATTTTAATGGTATTCCTTTTGATTGCAAAACATCTTCCTATCTTTAGATAAATCAACCTATGATTTTATTTTATTTTATTTATTTATTTATTTTAAATTTTATTTTATTTGCAAAACATATGTATGGGTAATTTTTCAACATTAACCCTTACATGGCTTTCTGTTACAGATTTTTCCCCCCAACTCCCCACTCCTCCCCTAGATGGCAGGATATCCACTACATGTTAATTATGTTAAAGTATTTGGTAAATCAAATATATGTATACATATTTCCAAACTTATCATTGTTGTGCAAGAAAAATCGTATCTACACAGAAGACATATCAGATAAAGGAAACACAATGTAAGCAAACATCAATCAAAAGTATGAGAATGTTATGTTGTGGTCCGCATTTCACATCCCTCTCTCTGGGTGTATATGGTTTTCTTCACTGAACTGGTTTGAAACATTTCATTGTTGAAGAGAGCCATGTCCATCAGAATAGATCATCATATAGTATTGTTGTTGCCGTGTATAATGATCTCCTGGTTCTGCTTATTTCACTCAGCATCAGTTCATGCAAGTCTCTCCAGGCCTCTCTGAAATCGTCCTGCTGGTCATTTCTTACAGAACAATAATATTCCATAACATTCATATACCATAATTTGTTCAGCCATTCTCCAATTGAAGAGCATCTATCCAGTTTCCAGTTTCTAGCCACTACAAAAAGGGCTGCCACAAACATCTTGCACATGTGGGGCCCTTTCCTTCCTTTATGATTTCTTTGGGATATAAGCCCAATAGAAATGCTGCTGGGTCAAAGGGTATGCACAGTTTGATAACTTTTTGAGCATAGTTCCAAATTGCTCTCCAGAATGGCTGTATCCGTTCACAGTTCCACCAACAATGCATCAGTGTCCCAGCCTTCCCACATCCCCTCCAACATGCATCATTAACTTTTCCTGTCATTTTAGCCAATCTGACAGGTATGCAGTGGTACCTCAGGGTTGTCTTGATTTGCATTTCTCTGATCAATAGTGATTTGGAGCACCTTTTCATATGATTACAAATAGTTTTAATTTCATCCTCTGAAAGTTGTCTGTTCATATCCTTTGACCACTTATCGATTGGAGAATGGCTTGAATTTTTATAAATATGAGACAATTCTCTATATATTTTAGAGATGAGACCTTTATCAGAACCCTTAAATGTAAAGATGATTTCTCAATTTATTGCTTCCCTCCTAATCTTGACTGCATTGGTTTTGTTTGTACAAAAACTTTTTAACTTAATATAGTCCAAGTTATCTATCTGGTTTTCAGTTAGGAGATCCAGTTCTTCTTTGGACATAAATTTATTCCATCTCCATAGGTCTGAGAGGTAAACTATAGTACGTTCCTCTAATTTACTTATAGCATCACTCATTATATCCAGATCATGAACCCATTTAGATCTTATCTTGGTATGTGATGTTAGATGTGGGTCAAGCCCTAATTTCTTCCACACTAGTTTCCAATTTTCCCAGCAGTTTTTGTCAAATAGTGAGTACTTATCCCAGAAGCTGGGGTCTTTCAACCTATGATTTTATAACTAATAATTCTATTTGCTTGATAAAAGTACTTTTTCTCTTACTGTTGGTGGCATACATTCCTTTTTCTTCCAAAGTTAGTGATTTAGTATGTCTTTTTAATAAACTTCATGGACCAAGTGACTAGAACCTTTGTAATGATGTCATGGACCAAGAGCCTTTTTTTTGATTCTGGAAAAGTAATAGAGGAATAAGATAATAGCAGGACTGAGAACTAGCTATGAACTTCAAGCTTTCAAAACTTATCTTTGCTACTTGCTACTCATCAAAATAATAGTAACAAGAATTATTGCTATTTCTTTGAAATGTCGTAAGATTGTATATAGCTTAAGAGCTTGAAAGAGATCTGAGAGGTCATTCAGATGAGAATGGAGAAACTGAGGCACAGTGATTTTAAGTACTTTGGCCAGTGTCACATAGTTTAATATATGCTAGTGTTTGTATTATAATTGAAGATTATTTGATTCCAAATCCAGTGCATGCCTTGTCTGCATCAAATGGTGAACTATGAGCTGATTAATGTGACTTATTACTCTCATAGTTGACAATTCATATACTGTCATCCTTTGTACCCATTATATATACCTTCCCAACACGCTGGGAGCCTGCCTTCAGGTTTCTTCATAGATATTGATTGTCATGGAAGCTATCTTTTTGTTATTCCTTGCAGTTATTATATGACCAGCTTCTCTGTGATTCATCTTTGATTATTTTCCCTTAATTTTGTTTTTTCTGCAGTTTTTCTTTGATAAATAAGACTTCCCTATTGTTTTGTGTGTGTGTGTCCTGCAACTCTTAATTCTTTAGAAATTGGTATTTTATGAGTCAAAACTATGCAGCATCACTGGAAGAATATTCAGAATAAAAAGAAGGAATTCTTATTTCACAGAAAGGCTTGGGGGCCTGACTGCAAAGACACTGATTTTTTAAAAAATTTATTAATACTTTTTATTTGCAAAACATACGTATGGGTAATTCCTAAACATTAACCCTTACAAAGCTTTCTGTTACAAATTTTTCCCCCCTACTCCCCACCTCTCCCCTAGATAGCAGGATATCCCCTACATGATAATTATGTTAGAATACTTAAGAAATCGAATATATGTATAGTTATTGCCACACATCATTTTTTGTGCAGGAGAAATCGTATCTACAAGAAATAATAATCCGATAAAGGAAATACAATGCAAGCAAACCTCAATAGAGAACATGAAAATGTTATGTTGTGGTCCATATTTCACATCCCTCTCTCTGGGTGCATATGGCTTTCTTCACTGAACAATTGGAATTGGTTTGAAGCATTTCATTGTTGAAAAGAGAAAGACACTGATTTGGAAATAACTTGCACATCAGTAACCAGTCATTTCCTGATTGCTAAAATCAGTTTTATTTTTTTGTGTATGATATGTAGATTTGAAGTTCTTTATACTCTAAAAGCTTTTGATCTATTATTTTGTTATTTTTTTTTCTGAACTATATTTTCCAATATATTTCACTATCTTCTCCTGTGCCCACTTTTCCATTGAAGCCACTAAACATTAAAACTTATTTTGGTTTAATGTAGAGGGTTTTGAGCTCTTCAAAGATGTTTTTTCCATGTTCTTTTATTTTGGAATACATTGTAATATCTATATTACAATTATTTTTTGTGATGGTAGTTTTGCAAATTCTTTTTATGGGCACTGCATTGTATGATAATCAAGTGTCCCATGAAATGATATTTCTTGTTATCTTTAGGCATAGAATCAATCCAATTCCAAATTTCTTTATCATTTCTAGGAAAACTTATGAGCCATCCTTCAATGTAGTAGCTATTTGCTTTTGTTTATTGTTTAATTTATTATAAGAATGTTAAGATTAAAATGGTTTTGTTCCCTCCCCCAATTTAATTTTATATCCACTCTTTGGTCATTGGACAAGCATCTCACTCTGATATTTATCAGTTAAGTGAATTTTTAGAGGAAGTTAAAAAAAAAAAAAGTAAGCCTTAGCATCCACTTCCACTTTTTTAACCATTCTGCAGAATGCAGAATAGAAAGGGGCTACAAAAGACTGAAGGACTTCCTGTATTTTTTTTTTTAATTTCATAGATTTCTTTGATCAAAGAATTAATTGCCAAGTGATTATGTCCTGAAAATGAACCTCTTTAGATTTAGCTTGGCTCATCTTTGGAGAGCATATAGTCTGTATTTGAAGTCTTTACAGAATGGCAGCACCTTTACTAGCATCAGCGGCATCTTACTCTGAGGCTTTGAATAAAACTTTGAAGAGTGGATAAGAGTTTGCAAAACTTTCTACTTATGTTATCTCATTTGATCCTCAAGGGGTGTTAGGAAAAATATTATTTTCCTCATTTTACATATAAGGAAACAGAAGCCTAAAGGCAAAATCTCATAGCTAGTTACTCTTCTAACCCTAATTCTATAAGCACAGTTTTATAAGTGACTAAATTTTTTGATTTCTTTTTTAATTGGGTAATTTTCATTTGTGCAAAATTTACTGTGTTGTCAAATTTCATTTTGGGTCTGAAATTGATGCACAAAAATTCTTATTTGTGTACTTTTTAATGTACTATTTATGTAGTTTCATTGACTAGTGAATCAGTACAGTTTGGAATTTTGAGGGCCTTTCCCCCATCATTCATGTTATGACAGATTGTTTTTCAGTATCTAATCAGTGTTTAGATAACCAAGTAAGTTTTATTTATGTAGATATCATTATTTATAGAGTTAATTTATCCTTCTTATAGAATCAGTGAAATGGGAACTCTACAAAACAGTTTATTTGAATTAATCAGTAAGACATTACAAACTGCTCATTTCTTAGAATTATTGTAAGCTTAGGGCAAGTTATTGTCATAGATTTATAGTCATAGATTCTCAGAATTGGAAAGGGACCTGTCCAGTATTTAAAACAAAAACCTTCTCTACTACATCTTTGACTTAAATGTTCTGTAAAGTTCCATAAACCTTAGAAATGCTTTGCTATATTTCTTATAGGTTATTTGTATAGTGATAGCATGATATAGACAGTCTTGCCACAATTAATATCTTTTTTTCAATATTTTTTTAACATTTTAATTTACAGTTTTGAGTTCCAAATTCTTTCCCTGTCTCCTGCCCCTCTGCCTTTCCTGAGATGATAAGCAATCAGATATAGGTTGTACATGTGTAATTATATAAACATTTCCACATTAGTAATTTTGTACAAGAAGACTCAAATTTTAAAAATGAAAGAAAGTGAAATATAGTATGCTTCAATCTGTATTCAAATGCTATCAGGTCCTTCTCTGGAGGTAGATAGTATGTTTCATTATTATTCCTTTGGGATTGTTTTAAATTATTGTATTGCAGAGAATAGTCAAGTCATTCATGGCTCTTCTATCAAACAATATTGCTGTGGCACAATCTTTTCCTGGTTCTATTCACTTCACTATGCATCATTTCATTTGAGTCTTTTGAGATTTTTTTGGAATCATCCTGTTTGTCATTTCTTATAGCACAATAATATTCTATTCCAGACATATACCATAGCTTTCTTAGCCATTACGCAGTTGATGGGGATTCCTTTGATTTCCAATTCTTAGCCACCACAAAAAGAACTGCTGAGTATTTTTGTACAAATAGATTGCTTTCCCTTTTGAGGGATGTCTTTGGGATATAGACCTAATAGTTGTATGTTGCTGGATCAAATGGTATGTACAGTTTTATTGCCCTTTGGGAATAGTTTCAAATTGCTCTGCAGAATGGTTGGTCAGTTCACAACTTTCCCAGTAGCATTAATATCCCAGTTTTCCCACATGCTTGCCAGCATCCAACATTTTCTTCTTGTGTCATATTAGCCACTCTAATGGGTATGAGGTGGTATATCAGAGTTGTTTTAATTTCCACTTCTCTGAGCAATGATAACATTTCATTTCCATTTAAATCTCTTTTTTGTTTCCCTTATTGACTTCAGTGTTCATTTTGTTTTTGCTGTATAAAGGATATTCTTACTATTTCTGCCTGTTTAAAATTTACTTATGAGTACTTTTATCACACATTTCGTTTTGAGGGCTGAAAAACATGTTCTTAATATACTCTTCAATTATCTCCAATAATCTGCACTAACAAGTTTTTTTTTAAATTTTTTCTTTAGATTAATAATTGTTTTTTTCTTTTTAAGTTTTTTTTGTTAGATCAAACTAATTGTCAGTATGCATTTATTAATTGTTCACTATGTGTCAGAGAATATGCTAAACTCTGGGAATACAGAGAAAGGCCAACACACAATGTCTGTGTTCAGGGAGGTAGCATTCTGATAAGGAAGAAAACATTCAAGTAACTATGTACACACAAGACACAAGAGGACAGGGACATGAAGCCTTTTGCAGGAGCTGAGTTCTGAAGGAAGCCAAAGAAGCTAGGAGTAAAGAGGATTTCCAGAAAGGTGGAAATGAAAGTTCATTTTGAGGAAGCAGAAAATCATGTCTGAGAATGGCAAGAGGCCACTATTGCTAGATTGTAAAGGATGTGGAAGGGGGCAAAGTATTCAGACACTAGAAGGATAAAAGGTGCAGGTTGTGAAGGCCTTGAAAAACTGAATAGGATTTTATGGATGATCCTGGAGGAAGGTGATAAGAAGCCATGGAAGTTTATTAAGTGGGAGAGTAATATGGTCAGACAGGTGCTTTAGGATTTTCACTTTTACAGCTTTGCGAAATATGGATTGGAGAGCTTTGAGGCAGAGAGATCCCCCAGGAAGCTATTTCAATTAATTTTCCCTTTGTGATACTTTGCTATTTTAGGCATATACATTTAATGTTTAAATTATTTCTTTATCCCTGAGAATAATATAGTCTTCCTGGTCTGTCTCTCATTTTAATTTCATTTTTAAAAATAATTTTAAGTAAAATGTTTTGTCAATGTCATTTTTGCCTCCCTTTTCACTGGATTTACTCCCCCTTAAGAACCTTCCATATAAAGTCCCTATGGACCTTCCAAGCTCCATAGGACCTTCTCTTGGAATAAAGAAGGGCAATTAAGCAAAAAAAATTAAGTACATTGACCGTATCTGACAATGTGTTGTGCTTCATCTTACACCTGCATTCCTTTATTTATTTTACTGATAGAAAGTATGTTTCAATCTCTTGTTTTTCTTGACAGTATGTAAATGTATCTGATATACATACACACACATGTCTGTTTAAAAAAATGTGTGCCTATGTATGTATGATTTTTTTTTTTTTACCATGATCTTGTCTTGGGATCATTATCGCAACCTTTGTTTTAAGGTATTTAGCTGAAATTAATAAATTCTACTACACTTTGTCCTTTTAGTTGTATATGGATCCTTATAATTATTTAATGCAGCATGCAGTTGGCTTTCATTTTTTAATCTATTCTGACCCTTTTATGGATGAGTTTAGCTCCTTGGCGTTTAAAATTAAAGTTAAGTTTTTTTCTCCTTCATTCAGTCTTGTCATATTACCTTACTTTTTAAATAACTCTAATTATCTTCAGTTTGCTTGAAAAGTTACAATTCTAGTATCTTCCTTCTAACTCAGCCAAATCACTGCCTCTATCCCCTCCTCTTAGGCAACTGTTTCTTGTTTGGTTTGAAGTAGTCCCCTCCCTATTCTGTCTTCAACTCATGTACCTCTCTTCCCCTTCTCCAATAGCCTTGTTTAGAACTAAGAAGTGTGATTAAGAAAACAATACCCTGTCTAATCCTGTAATGTATTCTTCTTTCTACTCGGTATTTTCTCTTATTTTTCTACTATGCATCATGTATTAGATAGTTTTAATACAAAGTGTGGAGTGTGACTGGAGCAGAGAAGAGATTCAAACAATATGCTTCAGTAGCATTGGAAGAAATGGAGAGCACTTTCAAATTTGACTCAGAAAGAGAGGAGAGAGCACTGAAAGTTCTATAGAAAAAAATTTCTCTGAATCAGTCCTTGAAGGAAAAGATTTCAAGAGAGATAAGAAAGAAATATTTTTAGGCATAATTGACACATAGGAAATATCAGGACAACTTTGTTGTTTTTTCCCGCAATAGTATTTTTCTAATTACATGTAAAGATAGTTTTTTCAACATTAATTATTTGTAAGATTTTGAGTTCCAAATTTTTTCTTCTTCCCTTCATCCCTCCCTAAAGACAGCAAAAAATCTGATACAGGTTATAAATGTACAATCATTTTAAACATATTTCCATATTAGTCATATCATGAAAGAAAAGTCAGAACAAATGAGGGAAAAAAAAATTTCATGAGAAAGAAAAAAGCAACCCCCACCCCCAAAAGGTGAAAATAGTATGCTTCAATTCATATTCAGTCTCCATAGTTCTCTTTCTGGATGTGGATGACATTTTTTTTTTTTTTTTGCTGAGGCAATTGGGGTTTAGTGACTTGCTCACCCTCACACAGTTAGGCAGTGTTAAGTATCTAAGACCAGATTTGAACTCAGGTCCTCCTGACTTCAGGGCTGGTGTTGTAATGGATGACATTTTCTATTCTAAGTCTATTGAAATTCTCTTGGATCACTGCATTGCTAAGAAGAGTTAAGTCCATCATAGTTGATCATCACACAATCTTGCTGTTATTGTGTACAATGTTCTATTCTGCTCACTTCATACATCATCAGCTCATGTAAGCCTTTCCAGGCTTTTCTGAAATCAATCTGCTCATTATTTTTTTTAATGTTTTATTTTTCTAGTTACATATAAAACAATTTTTTATTTTTTCTTCCTCCATATATGAAGTTATGCAAAATATTTCTATAAAAGTCATGTTGCAAAAGAAAGCATATTGCCTCCAAAAAAATACCTTCAAAGAAAAATAAAGTTTTAAAAGTGTACTTCAATATGTGTTCAGATACAATCAGTTCTTTCTCTAGGTACAGGTAGCATTTTTATTTGTAAAACCTTAAGAATTGTATCATTGTATTGTTGGAAATAGCAAAGTCATTCATAACTCATCATCCCATGGCATTGCTATTACTTTGTACATAGTACATTTCACTTTGCACAGGCTCATGGAGGATTTTCCAGGTTTTTCTGAAAAAAAAAATCCTGCTCATCATTTCTTATAGAAAAATAATATTCTATTACATTCATATACCATAACTTATTTAGTCATTCCCCAAGTGATAGCCTTCACTCAGTTTTCAGTTTCTTGCTATCATAAAAAGAGGTGCTATGAAGATCTTTTGCACATGTGGGTTCTTTTCCCTTTTTACTAATCTTTTAGAATACAGACCCAGGAGTGATACTGCTGGATCAAAGGATGCACGGTTTTATAACCTTTTGGATATTGTTCCAAATTGCTCTCCAGAATGTCTAGATCAGTTCACAACTCCAATAGAAATGCAGTAGTATCCCAGTTTTTCTATATCCCTACCAATGTTTATTTTTCATTATATTTTCCTGTCATCTCAGTCAATCTGATGGTTGTAAGGTGGTGCCACAGAGGTGTTTTAATTTGTATTTCTCTAATCAGTAGTAATTTAGAGCATTTTTATATTAATATAGATAGCTTTAATTTCTTTATCTCAAAATTTTCTGCTCATAGCCTTTGACCATTTATCAATTTGAAGAATGACTTGTATTCTTATAAATTTGAGTTGGTTATTATTTTAGAAATGAGGTCTTTATCAGAAATACTGTCTATAAAAATTGCTTCCCAGCTTTCTGTTTTCCTTCTAATGTTGGCTGTATTGTTTTTGTTTGTGCAAACCTTTTAATTTGAAGTAATCAAAATTATCCTTTTGCATTTCATAATGTTCTCTATATTGTTTTGTTTGTTCATAAATTCTTCCCTTCCCCAGAGATCTGACAGGTAGACTATCCCTTCCTCTAATAATTTCACTCTTTAATGTCTAAACCATGAACCCATTTCAACCTTATCTTGGTAATAGGGTATTAGATATTGCTCAATACCTAGTTTCTGCCATATCATTTTCCAGTTTTCCCGATAATTTTTGTCAAATATGAGTTCTTATCCCAGAAACTGGAGTCTTTGTTTATCAAACACTAGATTATTATAGTCCTTGACTATTGTGTCTTATGTACCTAACACATTCTACTGATTCACCATTCTATTTCTTAGGCAATACCAAAAGGTTTTAATGACTGCTACTTTATAATACAGTGTTAGGTCTGGTATGGCTAGGCTACTTTCCTTTGCATTTTTTTTTTTTCATTAATTCCCTTGATATTCTTGGTCTTTTGTTCTTCCAGATGATTTTTTTTTCTCCCAGCTCTATAAAATAATTTTTTTGGAAGTTTAATTGGTATGGCACTTAATAAGTACATTAATTTAAGTAAAACTGTCGTTTTTATTATATTACCTTAGCCTACCCATGAACAATTAATATTTTCCACTTGTTTAGATCTGAATTTATTTGTGTGAAAAGTGTTGTAATTGTGTTCATATAGTTCCTGGATCTGGCCTAACAGACTGTATTGTCTACAGTTAATTTAAATAGACTGTATTGTCTACGGTTATTTTAAATGGAATTTCTCTTCCTATCTCTTGTTGCTCGGCTTTGTTGATAATATATAGAAATGCTTATGATTTGTGTGAGTTTATTTTATATGCTGTAACTTTGCTGAAATTGTTAAATGTTTCAAATAATGGTTTAGTTGACTCTCTAAGATTCTGCAAATATAGTATCATACCATCTGTACTGGGTAGTAGTTTTGTTTCCTCATTCCCTATTCTCATTCCTTCAATTTCCTTTTCTTCTCTTATTGCTAAAGGCAAAATTTTTATTACAATATTGAATAATAGTGGTGATAATGGACATCCTTGTTTCAACCCTAATCTTAATTAGGAATGCTTCTAGCTTATCCCCAATATATATAATACTTGCTGATAGTTTCAGATAAACGCTACTTATCATTTTAAGGAAAACTTCATTTATTCCTATGCTCTCTACGATTTTTTTTTAAAATTAGGAATGGGTGTTGTATTTTGCCAAATGTTTTTATGCATCTTTTGAGATAATCATATAATTTCTGTTAGTTTTGTTATTCTTTCTGTAATATTGAATTAGCCCTGCATTTTTTGTATAAATCCCACTTGGTCATAGTGTATTACCCTGGCGATAAATTGTTACAATCTCTTCTAATATTTTAAGTTTTTTATTGCATAAATATTCATTAAAGAATTTGGTGTATAATTTTCTTTCTCTTTTTTAACTCTTGTTGGTCTAAATGTCAGCACCATATCTATGTTATAAAAGGAATTTGGTAGGACTCCTTTTTGTCAGTAATTTATATAGTATTGGACTTAATTGTTCTTTACTTATTTGGTAAAATTCACTTGCAAATGCATCTGGTACCAGAGATTTTTTTTTAGGGAGTTTATTGATGGCTTCTCAAATTTCCTTTTTCTAAAATAGGGTTATTTGAGTATTTTATTTCCTCTTCTATTAACCTGGGCAATTTATATTTTTGTATTCATCCGTTTCAATAGGATTGTCAGATTGGTATACAATTGAGCAAAATACCTTCTAATTATTGCTTTAGTTTCCTCTTCTTTTGTGGCAACTTTACCTTTTTTTCTTTTCTTGATACTGGTAATTTGGTTTTCTTGTTGCCATTTTCTAATCAAATTAACCAAAGGTTTATCTATTTTGTTGGGTTTCCCCCCTAAAATGTACCCAGTTTTATTTATGAGTTTAATAGTTATATTACTTTCCATCTCTCCTTTGATTTTCAGAATTTCTAATTTGGCATTTGATCATTTTCTAGGTTTTTTTTTTTTTTTTTTTTTTTTTTTTATTTTGACCTTCTCTCTCTCTCTCTTTTTTTTTTTTTATTAAAGCTTTTTATTTGTATAACATATGTATAGGTAGTTCGCCAGCATTGATCTTTACAAAGCTCTCCATTACAACTTTTACCCCCAGTCCCCTCCCCTCCCCTAGATGGCAGGAAGTCCACTACATGTCAATAATATTGAAATACTTGACAAGTTGTGCAAGAAAAATCCTATCTACAAGAAAAACAAGAAAATCAGAGAAAGGCAACACAATGCAAGCAAACATCAATAGAGATCATGAAAATGTTACGTTGTGGTCCATATTTCATTTCCCTCTCTCTGGGTGTATATGGTTTTCTTCAGTGAACAATTGGAACTGGTTTGAGACAATTCTTTGTTGCAGAGAGCCATGTCCATCAGAATTGATCGTCACGTAATATTGTTGTTGCTGTGTATAATGATCTCCTGGTTCTGCTCGTTTCACTCAGCATCAGTTCATGCAAGTCTCTCCAGGCCTCTCTGAAATCGTCCTGCTGGTCGTTTCTTACAGAGCAATAATATTCCATAACATTCATATACCATAATTTATTCAGCCACTCTCCAATTGATGGGCATCCCTTCAGTTTCCAGTTTCTAGCCACTACAAAAAGGGCTGCCACAAACATTCTTGCACATGTGGGTCCCTTTCCCTCCTCTAAGATCTCTTTGGGATATAGGCCCAGTAGAAACACTGTGGGTCAAAGGGGATGCACAGTTTGATAACTTTTTGAGCATAGTTCCAAATTGCTCTCCAGAATGGTTGGATCAATTCACAGTTCCACCAACAATGTATTAGTGTCCCAGTTTTCCCACATCCCCTCTGACATT
>JAJPUD010001527.1:215638-239560 GCA_023553655.1 Myrmecobius fasciatus | reverse complement strand
GCACAGTTTGATAACTTTTTGAGCATAGTTCCAAATTGCTCTCCAGAATGGTTGGATCAATTCACAGTTCCACCAACAATGTATTAGTGTCCCAGTTTTCCCACATCCCCTCCAACATTCATCGTTATCTTTTCCTGTCATTTTAGCCAATCTGACAGGTGAGTAGTGGTACCTCAGAGTTGTCTTAATTTGCATTTCTCTGATCAATAGTGATTTGGAGCAACTTTTCATATGACTAGAAATGGTTTTAATTTCATCATCTGAAAATTGTCTGTTCATATCCCTTGACCACTTATCTATTGAAGAGTGGCTTGAATTCTTATATATATGAGACAATGACCTTCTCTTTCTCTGTTTTATTCATGTTACTCTCTAGAAATATAAAATTTCTCTAAGAACTGCTTTGTCTGCATCCCCTAAGTTTTGGTACGTTGTTGCCTTATGTTTATTCTCTTTGATGAAATTATTGATTGTTTTTGTAATTTATTATTTGACCCACTCATTCTTTAGGATTACATTATTTAGTTTATATTAATTTTTGGTCTATTTTTTCCATGGCCTTTGATTACATGTAATTTTTATTGTATCATGATCTGAAAAGGATGCATTTGGTATTTCTGTTTTTCTGCATTTGATTGTGAGGTTTTTATGTCCTAAAATATGGTCAGTTTTTGTTGTTGTTGTTATTGTTATTGTTGTTGTTTTGTTTTGTTTTTTGTAGGTTCTATATAACACTGAGAACAAGGTATATTCCTTTCCATCCCTATTCAGTTTTCCCCAGAGGTCTGTCATACTTAACTTTTCTAAAATTCTATTTACCTCCCTAACTTTTTCTTATTTATTTTGTGGTTAGTTTCCTAGTTTTGAAAGAAGGGAGGTTGAGATCTCCCACCATTATAGTTTTGCTTTCTGTTTCTTCCTGCAGCACACTTCTCCTCTAAGAATTTGGATGCTAATTTGGAATATGCTCAAAAAGTTATCAAACTGTGCATACCCTTTGACCCAGCAGCATTTCTATTGGGCTTATATCCCAAAGAAATCATAAAGGAAGGAAAGGGCCCCACATGTGCAAGAATGTTTGTGGCAGCCCTTTTTGTAGTGGCTGGAAATTGGAAACTGAATGGATGCCCATCAATTGTAGAATGGCTGAATAAATTATGGTATATTGATATTATGGAATATTATTGTTCTGTAAGAAATGATCAGCAGGACGATTTCAGAGAGGCCTGGAGAGACTTGCATGAACTGACGCTGAGTGAAATGAGCAGAACCAGGAGATCATTATACATGGCAACAAGACTACATGATGATCAATTCTGATGGATGTGGCTCTCTTCAACAATGAAATGTTTCAAACCACTTCCATTTGTTCAGTGAAGAAAGCCATATACACCTAGAGAGAGAGAGATGTGAAATGTGGACCACAACATAACATTTTCATACTCTCGATGTTTGCTTGCATTGCGTTTCCTTTCTCTGATTTTTCTTTCTTGTAGATACGATTTTTCTTGCAGAAAAAAAAGATGTGTGAAAATATGTATACATATATTCGATTTGTCAAGTATTTTAACATAATTAACATGTAGTGGATATTCTGCCATCTAAGGGAGGGGGTGGGGAGTAGGGGGGAAAAATTTGTTAACAGAAAGCTTTGTTAGGGTTAATGTTGAAGAATTACCCATATGTTTTACAAATTAAAAAAAAAAGAATTTGGATGCTATACCATTTATTATAGATGTATTTAGTATTGGTATTGCTTCATTATGTATGACACCCTTTAGCAAAATGAACTTTTCTTCTTTATCTCTTTTTCTATTTTTGCTTTGTTTGAGATCAGGATTGCTACCCCTGCTTTTTTTAACTTCGACTGAAGCATAGTATGTTCTGCTATAGTCTTTTACTTTTATTCTGTGTGTATTTCTAAGCTTGAAATGTGTTTCTTGTTAAAAATATATTGTAAGATTCTGACTTGTAATCCATTCTATCTTCCATTTATGGGAGAGTTCATCCAATTTGCATTCAAACTCTGAATTTCCTTTCATCCTATTTTTCTACCATTGTTTTGCTTCTGACCCCACCTCCTTCAGTCTGCCATCCCTTTTATCATCTATGCCCTCCTTTACTTAGACCTTTTCTCCTTTCTACTTCTGCCTTCCTTTCTATTAGCTTTCTGTCTTTCCTTTTCTTTCCTCTTTCTACTTTTATTTCCCTTTACAATTAGGTAAATTTCTATACCCAATTGAGTATACATGTTATACCCTTTCTGAGTCAAATTCAGTGAGATTAAGATTCAAACAATATTCATTCCCCTCCTTTCTTTCCCTCTACTGTAACAGATCTTTTGTACTTTTCATGTGATTTAAGTTACCCCATTTTACTTCCCCTTTCCTCTTCTCTCAGTACAATACTTTTTCCACCTCTTAATTTCTTTTTCATATCATCACACCAAAGTCAACTTATATCCACACTCTTTATTTTTGTACACTCCCTAACTGCCCTAGCAAAGAAAGAATTCTTAAGAGTTACAAGTATTATCTTACCATGTAAGAGTGTAAACTGTTGAACCTTTAGGTTTTTCTTCTTCTTTTTTTTTTTTAATCTCTTTATGATTCCCTTGGATCTTCTATTTGAAGATCAAATTTTCTATTCAGCTTTGTTTTTTTCATCAGAAATAACTAGAAATCATTTGTATTTTATTGGATGCCCATCTTTCCCTCTGAAAGATAATGCTCAATTTTGCTGTGTTGTTGGTTGTAGTCCAAGTTTCTTTGCCTTCTAAAATATCATATTCTGGGTCCTCTGATCCTTTAATGTATAAGCTGCTAACTTTTGACTATGACTCCTTGGTATTTGAATTGTTTCTTTCTGTATTGTTTGCTTGCAGTATTTTCTCCTGGACCTAATAATTCTGGAATTTAGCTATAATATTCCTTGGAATTTTCATTGTGGAGTCTCCTTCAAGAGGTGATTGGTGGATTATTTCAATGATTATTTTTCCCTCTTGTTCTGGTATGGCAGGGTATTTTTTCTTGATAATTTCTTGAAAGATTTTTTTTTTTTTCATCAGGGCTTTTCAGGTAGTCTAATAATTCTTAAATTATCTCTTCTGGATCTGTTTTCCAGATTGGCTGTTTTTCCAATGAGGTATTTTGCATTTTCTTCTATTTTTTTCATTTAAAAAAAATTTTATTTCACTGATTCTTGATGTGTCATTGAGTCATTCATTTCCAATTGTCCAATTCTAAATTTTAATGAATTATTTTCTTCAGTTAGCTTTTTTTTTAACCTCCTTTTCTGTTTGGCCAATTCTACTATTATATACTATTACATTTTTTTTTTTCCATTTTGCCCATTCTGTTTTTTTTGAGTCATTTTCACTATATATTTTTTTTTCCATTTCACTAAATATATATATATATGTGTGTGTGTGTGTATGTATATACATATATACATATATATATATATTTTTATTTAAACTTTTTATTTGTAAAACATATATATGGGTAATTCTTCAACATAACCCTTACAAAGCTTTCTGTTACAAATTTTTCCCCCCTAGTTCCCACCCCTCCCCTAGATGGCAGGAAATCCACTACATGTTAATTATGTTAAAATACTTGACAAATCGAATATATGTATACATATTTCCACAGTTATCATTGTTGTGCAAGAAAAATCCTATCTACAAGAAAAAAAATCTGGGAAAGGAAACACAAAACAAGCAAACATCAATAGAGAGCATGAAAATGTAATGTTGTGGTCCACATTTCATGGTGTATATGGCTTTCTTCACTGAACAATTGGAACTCACCAAATATATTTTTAAATTGTTTTCTTCAGTCAAATTTTGTTTTTTCTTTTCCAAGCTGTTGACTTTTTTTTTAAAATCATAATTCTCCCACATAGTTCTCATTTCTTTTCCCCATTTTTCTTTTATCTTTCTTACTTGATTTTTAAAATCCTTTTGGACTTTTCCAAGAAAATCTTTTAAGCTTGAGACCAATTGGTATTCCTCTTTAAGGCTTCATATATAAGCATTTTTCCATTGTTCTTCTCTTCTGAGTTTGTATTTTGATCTTCCTGTCACCATAGTATCTTTTTATGGTCAGGTCTCTTTTTACTTTTTTTGCTCATTTAAAAAAATTGATCTCTCCTGCTAGAGCACAGGGAAGACTATCCCAAACTTCTTTGCTCTCACTCACTTTCTGCACTGGGACAGAGATGCTGCCAATTTTCCCCCTGTGCTAGGTTGGCTTGGTCTAATCCTATCTGTTGTGCAGATGTCTGGGGGCTCTGCACTTAGATTAGCTCTGCACAGCTGTCTTGCTGAGCTATTGGTACACTGAGCCAGAATTAAAGTGTATCCACTGCTGATCTGTGCTGTGGCTAAGAGCCTTCTGCTAGATTTCCCCTCACTATACATGCACTGGGCCATGCTCTCCTTTTACTCAAGTGAGACAGACTTTTCCTGAAGTCCTTCTCAGATACCTTAAGCTGGAAAATTGTTTCACTACAAATTTTTGTGGGTTTTGTTACCCCAGAATCTGTTTAGAGGTTTGATTTAACATTGTTTTTGTGGAAATAATGAGAACTCAGGCAACATTCTGGCTTCTCTCTGTCATCTTGACTTTGCCCCCATCAAGATAACTTTGGAGAATGGATTGTTGACCAGTTTACATGGAGTTGGGCCATGATAGTGAATAGTATCAAAGCTTTAAAAGGTACAGTTTCCTCAAACACATAGAGAAATTCTCAGTTGATATCCTATGGTTTTCTCATTACAGTTATCCTTGCCTATAGAATACAGGATGGGATATTGCTTGAAGTAAGCTTGGACATATAGATTGAAGAAAGAAAGACTTAAATGTCTGGTCAAGAAGTTTGAATTGTATCTTATTGGTTGCCTTTGAAGATATCTTAGTGAAATCGTGTTTGGCATGATCTGAAGGATGGAAGTGGGCATACTAGTAGGACAGAAATTGTCCTAATCCAAGTGAGAGGTGATAAAAGGATGAACTAGAATGGGCCTTGTATGAGTAGAGAAAGGGGGACAAATGAAGAGAGTATAGAAAAAGAGTTGATAGAACTTTGGATGTAATTGCATATAGGATTGTAGGTGAGGGAAAGGAAGAGTCCTCAAGATGGCTCATTATATAGTTTTATATAACTAGTTAGGAACTTTGGAGGTCAGCAAGTCTAATCTCATTTTATAGGTGAGGAAACAGACCCAGGCTAAATGACGTGCCTTAGGTCACATAAGTGGCAGAATTAGAATTTGAATCCAACTTTCCAGCTTCAAATTCAGTATTCTTTTTACTGTACCAAGTTGACCTTGAAGTTTTGAACTTCCATGACTAGGTGGAGGTAGTACCAAAA
Organism: Myrmecobius fasciatus; assembly: GCA_023553655.1. Classification (NCBI taxonomy): domain Eukaryota; kingdom Metazoa; phylum Chordata; class Mammalia; order Dasyuromorphia; family Myrmecobiidae; genus Myrmecobius; species Myrmecobius fasciatus. Next base: position 234,184 of record JAJPUD010001527.1, on the reverse strand, counting down.
ATAGAAGTAAAAAATCAGAAGGATAACTTTATGGGGAAAACAAGTTATTTTTCTTTATTTAAAATTCAAGGGAAAATGTTTTATCATTGATTGCCTTGACTATTTATGGACCTTACCATGACTATCTGAGTTTTGAATAAGCCCACATCTTTATGTTTTGTTCTGTTGTTTTGTTGTTGGGTTTTTTTTTTTTTTGTTTTTTTTTTTGGCGGGGGAGGTTTGTTTTTTTTTTTGCCCAGGTGTGTTAGCTCCCAACAGCTACTTTTATCTTGAATCATTGGAATAAAATTACCTAGTGATTTGCTACCAAATAAAACAATAATTGTAATATAGATAATGTTTATTTGTGCTATGAGTGGCTTCAGGTACATCTAAATGCTGCTCCTGGGTTTAAATAAAATCATGTCATGTGTATAGAGGAAGATGCTTGTCTTCCTATTTACTTTCTCTGGAGACCTAAGCATCCTGTGCTAAATTATTTAAGTTAAAAATGAAGTCACAGCTCTGTTTATAAATTTTTACAATGAGAATTTCGCCCATCAGTGGCATTGTCTGATTCTGGCAGAAGTGCTAGCAGGCTTTAAAGGAGTATTAATAGCCTAGGATCTATACCAAGATAATTCAGTATTGTCCATAGATGGTTATTGTCTGTGAAAACAAAAGCTGACTTGGAAATCAATCAGCACTATTTAAAAGTCTTTTGTCTTAATTTTTTAAAAAATTAAACAAGTGTTAATGCTGTTGGAGATGTGATAATTATACTCACAAAACTTCTTATTCTGTGTGGAAAATGTTAGGTTAAGATAACAGTTCTGTATTTTGTTTACAAGAGAGCTGGTGTAGAGTTTTAAGAGGAATATCTAACAAATTAGTTTGTCTCTATCTTGGAGAATTAGAATATTTTCCATTGTAAAAACAGGGTAAATTATACTTGGCCCATTATAGTGGAACTTGTTCCTAGAAGAGGGGAAGGAATAAACATATGGTGCTTACTATTTGCTGTGGATCATCCTAAACACTTTACAAATATTATCTCAATTGATACTCACCAAAACCCTGCTGGGTAGATGCTAGGTTTTTTGTTGTTGTTGTGGTGGTGGTGGTGGTGGTGGTTTGTTTGTTTGTTTGAGATTTCATTTTTTTAAAGCTTTTTATTTTCAAAACATGCAGAGATAGTTTTCAACATTCACCCTTGCAAAACCTTGTGTTCCAAATTTTTTTCTTCCTCCCTTCCCCCCACCTCCCTCCCCTAGGTGGCAAGTAATCTAATACGTGATAAGCTGTGTAATTCTTCTATACATATTAATATAATTATCATGCTGCACAAGAAAAATCAGATCAAAAAGGGAAAAAATGAGAAAAAAAACAAAATGTAAGCAAACAAGAACAAAAAAGTGAAAATACTATGTTGTGATCTACATTCAATCCCCCACAGTCCTCTCTCTGGGTATTAATGGTTCTCTCTATCACAAGAGCTTTGGAATTGGCCTGAATTACCTCAATGTTGAAAAGAACCACGTCCATCAGAATTGATCACTGTATAATTTTGTTGTTGCTGTGTATACTGTTCTCTTGGTTCTACTCATTTCACTTAGTATAAGCTCAGGCCTTTCTGAAATCATCCTGCTGATCATTTCTTATAGAACAATAATATTCCATAACATTTAATATAGGTAGGTGCTGTTTTTATCTCAGTTTTAAAGTTGAGGAAATGAAGGCAAAAAAGGGATTAAATGACTTCTCCAGTATGTGAGATAGAGTTTGAACTAATTTCTTTCTGATTCCAGGCCCAGTGCTCTATCTGCCACAAAGAGTCAGGCAAGAATTGCTTCACTTTAATTTTTATATCCTCAGAGGCTAAAACAATATTTGGTTTGTAATAGATGCTTAACAAATTATGGTTTACTGATTAGAGTAGCCCCATTACTAGGGTCAGCCCTTCCCAAATTAAGTAATCTAATCTTATAAAGGAACTGGATACAATGGAAAATACTGCTACTCTCCAAACATAGTGATGAATCAGTTTGCTTGCAAATAACTAGGTTCATAGATATATAAAGAGTAGATAAAGGTAATCTAAAAGGAGAGAACATTAGTCATTGTGGGACAGGCCTTCTAAAGAAGCTGGGATTTGAGTCGTCATGAAAAAATCCAAGGAGATGGAAATGAGGAAACAGAAGATTTTATAGACATGAGGTGTGTGTGTGTGTGGGGGGGGGACAATCATTTCAAAGACAGAGATGTTAGATGGAGTGTAGTATATCAGGAACTTCAACCAGACAGATGTCAATGGATTATAAAGTAAGTGTACTAAAGTAAATTGTCAGAAGACAACAAAGGAAGGGAATAAATTGTTGAGTGTTAATGCTAAGACTTTATTGATCCTAAACTTCTTTAAGTTCACTGAGTGTGTGAGGGAGGAGCAGGGAGCAGTGGGATGGAAGAGACACTATCAACTAGAATGTTTTTAAGGTTAATAATGTCTACTTTATTTACAGGTCAGGCATCAGCCTTACACTCTGAAGCAAACAATATCAGGCATCAATGTGTTATGTTTCTTCATTATGTGAAAATTTTCATCTTTAGGTAAGATATCAGACTTATTTAAAAAATTTCTGTGACCTAAACATGCATATGTGATTGATGTATGGTGGATAACAATATCTTATGGGTTTTCAGGTACTTGAGAATGCATGAGACTGAGAATGATGTTCCAGTTCACCCATATGAGACTTTGGAAGCCCAGTTTCCCTCTGTATTAGTTGAAGAACTTCATGGATTGATCTTATACATTGGCCGTCTTTCTGACCACTCCAGTGTTATCCCAGGAGCATTTGTAGTACAAAACCAAATAAAGGTTGGCCTTGTTTTGTTAGTTGTTAATATATAGTTTTCACAGGAAAAAACAAAAAAAAGAATTCTACAAAATAATTATACCAATATTTCCAAGTCACTCTTTCTCCATGGAAGTACTTTAAGACAGTCATTGAAATTGGCATCCTTTTTTGTGTGTAATAGCAAATAACAGTGAAATCTGAGCTAAAAGTCTACAGAAACAAAATGAATTAAAAACATATACAAATATTTATATTTTAAAGCTTCTGTTGTCTTCCTGTTAGGGAGCTTAAAGGCTAGGAGGGCCCAAAGATTTTCATGAAAATATCTCATAGAAAAGGAAGTAGTAGGCATTATTATAAAATGCTAGTAGTTAACAATTTTCTTTCTTTTTTTTTTTTTTGCTTTTAGAACCTTTAATAATTAAAATAAAATTCAGTTAAATCCGTAGATGTTAGAAATTCTAACTTTAGAACTAGAAAGGACATCAAGAGATTCTGTGGTCTGATCATTTACTTGCCTTCATGTAGGTAAGATATCAATATGTCTAATACCATTTAAAGTAATATCATAAGGAAATAAAATTCCACAAATTTCTATTATAGATCTCAGTTTTGCCTATCAATTTGGGAGATAGAAAAATAAGATTCATACCTGTTCTCATGGAGCTTATAATCTTGTAGTTGTGATAAGCTATTTATTTATATGAGGGTCATAAATTAACCTATTAAGTATATGAGAATAAGAAAGGACATAAAATACATAAGAATGTAAATACATAAGAACGTACAGAAGGACAAAAAATGGAGAGGTTGCTTCTAAGTTGAGTTCTCTAGCTTTCCTGTTCTTGCCTCTTCCTCTCTTTTCTTTTCCTTTCTCTCCCTCCCCTTTCCCTGCCAAATTCTCGTAGAATACACTGAACTTGTCTCCCTCCTCCCCCCTTCCCATATGAACTTGTATCACTAAAAAAAAAAAAAATCCCAGGAGAATATGTAATTTAAACTAATGACAGAAAAAATGTAAATGGAAATAAGCATGAAGTCATGTAAGTGATCATGAAGTAAGTATGGCCACCTGTTACTAATCCTTATAGAATGGAATTGTACTGGACTTGTGATTGCATTGGGTATTGCGAAATCCTTATAAGGAAAACTCCATTGCTATGATCAATGCAGACCAACATCTTCTCTGCAACTTGGTACCTATTGTGAAGCAGTGTCATTGGAGTCAGGAAGACTTTTGTTCCAATTTGACCGCGGATATATAGTAGCTGTTTGACCTTGGGCAAATCATTAATTTCTGTTTGCCTCAGTTTCCTCAATTGTAAAATAGAAATTTTGTACTTTGCGTGATTGTAAAATGTACTTCCCTCACAAGATTGTTATGAGGATCAAATGAATTCATTGTAAAACACTTAATACAGTACCTAGTACAAATAGTTACTTAATAATTGCTTATTTCTTTCTTTCTTAAATATTTTTTCTGAACATTAAGAGGTAAAGTAATTTGATCAGGATTATATATTCCCAGGTGTGGTACTTGAGCACAGGTTTCCTTACTCTGAAACCACTCTATATCCACTTTGCCAAACAGATTCTTAATTGCATTGTATTGGCAAATTAAAGATAGTTTGACTTGAAAGTCAACAGAATAAAGTTTTGTTAAGCCTATCACTCCCTCTTAATGCATTCTATTTTCTAAACAAACTGGCCTACTCCTTGTTCTCCATACATATTTTTTCTCGTCTCCATACCTCTATATAGGCTGTCCCTCATGCCTAAAACACTCTCCTCGTTTCTCCAGAGTTTTTAGAATCCTTTGCTCATCATCATCCCATACGAGGCCTTTCCTATTTTCTTCTTATGGAACATTTTCCCACCACAGAAATTGATTTATATATTTGCTGTATATGAATGTACTAGTATATACTTATCATTCCTCTTTCCTCCATAGTAGAATGAGGGCAGGATGTCAGTCATATATTGATGTTTAATAAGAACTTGTTGAGTTGAATTAATTGAACTTGGGAAAAAAAAAGTCATTCTACATAACTTTACCAAAGGACAAAGAATAATTGTTTTAAAAAATATGCTTTTTGGGGCTATGATCACATAATCACATGAACCAGCAAGAAGTGGCAGCATTACCAGTTAGATTTTTTTTTAAATAATGCATTGAGTAATGTAACTATTTTTATTGTGGTGTTAACAACCCAAGTGTGCATTTTGAATTTCACACTAATGAAAAATCCTGACAAGATGAAGATATCTTAATATCATATTAATGCCATCCTTATAAAAATAATGGCTCATAGAAGTGTTTAAGATCATAAAATGACACTTCAGGAACCTGATAACAATTTGCTTAACTTCACTTAGAAAAATTCTAAAATAAGAACAATGGAAACTAATGTGATTTTTCTGAAGACACCTTGATTTGCACCTTGAATGGAATCAATGTTAGAAGTGACTTTAAGGAAACTCTTTAGTTCTCTTCCGTGCATTTAGTTAGGTCTGTGTTAAACCAGTATAGTGAGGTGAGAATATATCCTTATTGCAAGTCTTTATAGAGCTGTTCTAACCTTAAATAAGACAAAAGGTTTGTCTATGTTTCAGAATGATAGTCCGTTAATTGGGCCTTCAATCTTGTGTACTGGGAAAAATATGGTGACTAGGAAAAATATACAGCAATATAGCACCTATGAAAATATTGGAGGATTTCAGTCATAATTGATAATTCACTCTCTGGATGTCTTTCACAGCTGTTTCCACCATCATGGCATTTAATACATCTTCATTTGGATATCCATTGGCTAGTGCTGGAAATTCTTCACATCCTAGGTGAAAAAGCATCAAGTAGGTCTAAGTAGTGCTAATGTGTGTCTTGCCTTTCCATTAATTTCTTTATATTCCTTTTCTTGACTATTTTGTTGAGCTATGTACATTTAATGAAGATTAGTTTTGGTACTTTGTAAGAGAAAAATAGAAGTTCCGACCAGTATCATATTAACATTGTTAACATTTGATAATATTTATTGCCTGCCTAATTCTGGATTCTTGATTATTACAATACTTCAAAAATATTTTTTTCTTATTATGAGTACTATTATTGATAAATTGAAGTGCTTCTAAGATTGCTATGCCTGAAAAAGTTGTCGTCTTATTGCTAATCTAGTGCCTTAATTAAATTGGTTCTTGGCTGATAGAAATTAACAGTCTACTGCTGTTAGGCTTGTACTCCCAGGAAATTTCATTGCTTTGGTAGGAATTGTCAAAACTGAGCCCAGCTTTAAGAACCCAACAATATTTCCATACCACCATGGGGCATCAAAATAAGAATTTAATGGGTAAATTACCACAGTACTTTGAAAAGACATTTTTTTTTAATTACTTAAGAAGTCAGCTTATTTTTTTTTCTCCTCCATAAAATATAGTTCTCCAAGTAATTTCTTTTAGCCATAGTCAGATGGCTGAGTTTGAGAACATGTGCAAGTTTGGTGAAAATCCTCTCCCACAGTTGTTTTGTCCTCACTTGGACCTCTAGTATATGCACATTTTCATGTTCTGATATTTTATCATCCCTGTTTCAGTCTTACTTTTCTGGCCTAAAGGAGGCAAAATGGTATTAGAAATCTGGAAGATCAAGATTCGCTTCTCTTCTAAGACATTTAATAATTGTTCTATAATTCTGGGCAAATTACTTTATTTCTGTGAATCTTAGTTTCCTCATTTGTGAAAGGAAATGATAATAGTGCCTCATTCAGTATTATTGAAAATGCTGAGATTGATTTTGTAAAACACTTTGCAAGTCTTGAAGTGTTGTTATGTATGGGAGATATTAGTGTTGGTTGTTGCTTTTGTCAGTTGTGTAATATTTTTTATGATGCCATGGATATAACACATCAGAACCTTCTGTCCTCTATTTTCTGAAGTCTGTCCAACTTTATGTTCGATCCTTTCTTAACATTATCTATTCATCCTTTCCCAATCTCAGTCTTTTCCATTAAGACCTGTCTAATCATTATGTGGACAAAGTCTTTCAGCTTCAGTATTTGTCCTTCCAATGAATAATTTGAATTAATTTCTTTATTTACTTATTTGATCTCCTTGCTATCCAAAGGACTTTCAAAAATCTTCTCTAGAACCACATTTAGAAAAGTATTGTTTCTGTAGCACTCCTATGTCCTTATAATCCAACTTAATAGTTATACAATATACACAATCATACTGGAAAAAACATAGCTTTGACTATACATCTATTTTCTAGTATACTGTCCAGATTTGCTATAGTTTTCTTTCCAAGGAGCAAGTATCTTTTAATTTCATGCCTGTAGTTGTTATCCGCAGTGATCTTTGAGCCCAAAAATATAAAATCTGACATGACACTGTTCTATTTCTTCTCCCTTTGTTTGCCAAAAAGTGATGAGACCAGTTGTTCTGATCTTAGTTTTTTTTTAATGCAAAGTTTCAAGCCAACTTTTACACTCCTTTTTCACTCTCATCAAGAAACTTCTTAATTCTTCACTTTCTGCCATCAGAGCATTTTATCTACACATCTGAGGTAGCTGATATTTCTTGGCAACTTTAGTTTTGGCTTATTATTTGTTCAGCCTAGCATGTCACTTGATATATTCTGCATATAAGTTAAATGAATATGGTGAAAATATATAGCATTGTTGTATTCCTTTCTCAGTCTTAAACCAATTAGATGTTCTGTTTTGTTACAACTGTTGCTTCTTGATCTTCATACAAGTTCCTCAGGAGACAAGTAGAATGATCTGGTACTTTCATCTCTTTGAGGACTTGCCACATTTTTGTTGTGATTCACATAGTTACTGGCTTCAGTATGATCAATGAAGCATAAGTAGATTTTTTCTGAAAATCTCTTTTAAAAAATTATTTATTTATAATATGCATTGCTTTATGAATCATGTTGGGAGAGAAAAATCAGAATAGAAGGAAAAAACTTTGGGAGAGGAGAAAAAAAAATGAACAGCATGTGTTGATTTACATTCAATCTCCATAGTTCTTTTTCTGGATGCAGATGGCATTTTCTTTCCAAAGTCTGTTGGGATTGCCTTGGATCACTGAACTGTTGAGAAGAACCAAGTCTACAAATCTCTTATTTTCTCCATAATCCAGCGAATGTTGACAATTTGGTCTCTAATTCCTGTGCCTCTTTGAAAACCAGCCTGCTCTTCTGGAAATTCTCAGTTCATATATTGCTGAAGCCTCATTTACAAAATCTGACGTATAACCCCGTAGGCATGTGAAATGCGGTTGTTCAAGAAATTGAACAATTTGAGGTATTGCCGTTTTTTCAGGATTGGGATATCAGTTGATTTTTTCCAATCTTAAGGCCATTGTTGAGTTTTCCAAATTTACTGACATACTGAGTGCAGCACTTTAATAGTATCATCTTTTAGGATTTTAAATAGCTTACCAGGACTTGCGTCACTTTCATTAGCTTTGTTGTTAACAGTGCTTCTTAAGGATCTACTTGAATTCATTCTCCAGGAGGTCTAGTTCTGGATAGGTGATCTTAAGATCTTTCCTATGTAATTATTCAGTTTATTTTTGCCACTTTTTCTTAATCTCTTCTACTTCTGTTAAGTCCACCATTTTTTGTCTTTTATTATGCCCATTTTTGCATGAAATGTTCCCTTAACTGACTATAGAGAGCTTTACCACTTTTGGTTGCGAAGCATATAATGTCTGATTTAGATATTAACCATTTGAGAATGTCCCTGTATAGAGTGACATTTGGGCTTCTTGAAAAAGGGATTTTGCTGTGACCAGCAAGTCATCTTGACAAAACTATTAGTTTCTTTCCTCCTTCATTTTGGATTCCAAAGCCAAATTTGCCTATATTCCAGTGATCTTTGAATTTCCTACTTTATTATTCCAATACCTTTCATGAATGTGCCTTTTTTTGGTATTATTTCTCTAAGATGTTGTAGCACTTCATAGAACTGAACAACTTCAGCCTCTTCAGCATCACTGATTGGATTATTGACTTGTATTATGGTATTATTAGTGTCTACTTCTTTTCAGTTTGTTTTTATTTCTGTGATTCAGTTTGTGATTAATGTGCATTTTTTAGAATGAATTATAATTTAAAGAAGATGAAACATTGAAAGATCTTCGTAATCTGGCCTCTTCTGCCTTTCCAGTCTTTGTACATTTTACTTCTCTCTGTATACTCAGTGATCCAGTGACATTTGCCTCCTTCCTCTTGCTCATAGGAGACACCATTTCCCAGGTTGAACATTTTCACTGAATTTCTTTCATGCTTCAGATTTTCTCTAATCTCAATGTTTTGCTTTCCTTGACTTCTTTCAAGTGCCAACTAAAATCCTAGCTTAATGCTGCCCTTCCCTTTGTTGCTCATCACTCATCTTAAAAGAGAGACAATAAGATAGCACAGTGGATAGAGTGATAGGACCTGGAGTCAGGAAGTCACAGGTTGAAATTCAGCCTCAAATATTTAACAACTTTGTTGCCTTGGGCAAATAATTTTCAGTTTCTTCATCTGAAAAATAGGAATAATTATGTACCTACCTCTCTAAGGTTTTTGTAAAGATCAAAAGGAGATATTTGTGAAGTACTTTGTAACCTTTATAGCTTTGTTGGCTATGGTGCTGGCTATGGTGATTATTGTTATTGTTGTTAATTCTATTTATATCTTGTTTTTACATAGCTATTGACATATATTTCCCATTAGTCTATGAGCTCTTTGAGAATACAGGCTGTTCTATGCCTTTCTTTGTATCCCTAAAGCTTGATATGGTATCTGAAATATATTAGACACTTAACAAATACTTGTTGACTGACAGACTGGTTGAAGTCCTTTTAGTTATACCAAATATTTTAGGTAAATGTGTTAAAGAATATAGGAATATTTGTACATTTGCAAATGGAACATGAAAGAACTTTTGGTAATGCTTATCAGTATTAGTAGCAAGAAATATATCCTCAAACTATCTTTTTTTGTAAACTAAAATGTAAAACCAACTAGTATAGTACTTGTAAGAAGTACTAGCAGGAGTGAATATTACTACTCTTTTCTGTTAATGAAATTTTATAGAACCAAAATGTAAGATATAGTTTCTTAAACTGTGGGTCATGACACTACATGGAGTTTCATAATTGAATGTGGGGGTTGCAAAATTATGATTTATTATAAGCAAATGTTTGGCTTGCGTATCTATTTTATATACCTGTGTGCCTGGGGTCATGTAAAAATTTCTCAGGCAAAAAGATATCATGAGTGCAAAAAGTTTAAGAAACACCAAGTAGGATACATTTTAAAAAGATTTTCTCTTTTTCTGTTTTTTAGAACAAGTTGTGTATAGTTATCAGTTAATGAATATGGTTGGTGAGAATTTGACCAGCATCAGCCTGTTTAAAGAACATTGTGAAAATCTCCTTTGTGACCTGATAAATTTGTCAGTCAGCAGGTATGCCAAGGTAATGGTATAAGAGTATCTCTCATCCTTGTGATTGTGTAGGACTGTTTTTTTTATTTAGTGTGTTTCTATTGCTTCCATTTACAGGGAGGTACTTAATCCAAAATATTTAATTTGTCAGTATTGTAAGTCCCATGATGTTTATTTACTTCGTGACAGCTGAATGGGAAAAGCAAAATTGTATTAAACACCAAGTGTACTATACTCAGAATGAGGCTTAATGCTACTAATTAAAACAAAAAAGATCTTCTAGTTGCCAAAAGACAAAACAGAATGCCTGTAGATTTATTTGGGAGTTAACTGGATAGTTATATAAAAAGTTAAAAGGTAATTTTTCATTTAATGCATTAGAATAGACTTTCATCAAGACAACTCTTTTCATGAATGTTAAATCTTGGCAGATAGTAAGAACAGTAGATTTTTTAAAAATCTCCCTTCCCCTCCCTTCCTCTCCTCCCCTGTTGCCTCCCCTTTCCTGTCTTCTCCTCTCCTCATCTCTCTCTCCCTTTTTCCCCCTCCCCAACAATCTTTCCCATAACTACTTCTCACTCAACTTTCTAAATCTCTGGAGTCTATAAACTGCGGGCCACTAATGACCCTGAACAACAATAAAACTGACATGTTATTTAATGAAAAACCTTAAAAGTAGTACTGAAACATCTAGGGTTTTGTGATTGTCACTAATGTTGAAATAAGTGAGTGTAGCCCTGTAATGATGTGTTCCTACACTGCTATCTAGTGATGAGATAAGTGAGAAGCAGTTTAACAAAGATAGCTCACCAGCTTTGAGAGATTTGACTTGATTTATAAAAAGTCTGGGTTCACAAAGAGATCATCCATTTTATAGCATTACAGTTTTTTTTTTTTTTAAATACAGTTAGATCAGTAAAATTTAATGGCTTTAATTGTTTTCACATAGCAGTCAGTGGTCAAAAAGAACTGTGTTCTGTTGACTTAATTTAGGAGATGGACAGGTTTAGTCTCAGATTTATAAATTGTTATCACTTAATTTCAAAGAACATCACCTTAATTTCAAAAATCATCACCTGCCTATTGAGGTATTGAAGGTCACTTAATTTTAAATCTTAGATATATATTTAGGTCTTAGCATTGCACAGATCAGGAATTTTTTTGCCCTTTTCTTAAGGGTTTTTTTTTTTTTTTTACTACTTAGGGTCTTTTATGTCTGGTTAAACGTTTACTTGAAAGCCTATAAGCATTAACCACATGTGTTCTTTTAAGGTAATCCACATGAATACATTCATGTTTATAATTGAGATAATTCATGCTATAATTAAATATAAAGCAGTAATGTAAGCCACACTATTAAAATATCCATCATGTTAAAAAGAACATCTGCCTCCTATTGATTTATAAAAATACAGATTTTGAAATATTGAAAGTTTACAAAAATATATGTGTGCAGACATACTTCTACACTATCCAATCATTAAAGATATTTTTATTTTGCAGAAATATTGCATAAGATGGAAATCATTGTCTTTATAAACTGCATACATTTAATATAAAAAGTTTGTCTTTCATTATCATGTAACAAATTTGAATCCTTCCCATCTATCTCATTCTTTTCATTAGAAGTCCTTTTTCATTCTGGTAGACTTAATAAATAATATTGAGACAGATGTGATAAAAGCTTGACAGTAATGCACACTTGATCTTTAGCTTATATAATTATTTTTGCTGTGTATTGGAGATTTCTTTTAAAAAGTAATCAAATGGTACATTTTGTTTTAGACTATTCCATAATTGGATATAAATTTTAAAAGTTAAGAAAGATAGTATGGTATAATCAAAGAGGTAGCCTTGGAAACCGGATTCCCTGCCTCTCTTTAGCACAGTGCCTGGCACATACTAAGAACTTATTAAATGTTTATTAAATTCAGTTGAATTGATTCCAGATCCTATCTCTTATACATAATGGCTGTGATCCAGGCCAAGTCACTTAACCTCTCAGTGCCTCAGGCAGCTCTGTAAGACTTTGACCGAGAAAGTCCAGAATTGCATTCATAACCCAGAGTTCACTGCACCCACAAAACCACTGGCCCGGTCCCTATTCTTATCAAAGCAAATTAGGGAATGGAGAAAATATTTTTTCTTTAAAAACAGTAGGAGAAAATAAGTCCTACTTTTTTCTTATTGAGTGCTTTATTTTCTATTTTCTTTCTCAGGTTAGGCCCTCTGAAGCTTTAACAAGCCACCACTATCCCTGCTTATGCATCAGAGAATTATGGGTCCTGCTTATTCAACTTCTTGATCATAGAAGTAAAGGATGTCACACAGAAGTAAGTCACATTTCATAATTTTTTTATGTTGCATTTATCTATTCTTTTTTTTATTAAAAGCTTTTTATTTACAGAACATGAGTGATTTTTCTACATTGACCTTTGCAAAACTTATTTTTTTTTGTTCCAAGCTTTTCCCCTCCTTCCCCCCATCCCCCACCCCTAGATGACAGGTAATCTAATAATGCATGCTAAATATTTTAAATTATATGACAAATCCAATATATGTATACATATCTATACAGTTATCTTACTTACTGTACAAGAAACATCAGATCTAGAAAGAGAGAAAAAAAGAAAACAACTTAAGAAAGAAAATAAAATGCAAGGAAATATTCACAGAAAGCGTTAAAATGTTGTATTGTGGTCCACACTCAGTTCCCTCAGGCCTTTCTCTGGACATATATGACTGTCTTCATCGCTGAAGAATAGGAACTGGTTTTAATCTCATCATTGTTGAAGAGAACCATGTCCATCAGAATTGATCATCATATAGTCTTGTTGCCATGTATAATGATCTCCTGGTTCTGCTCACTTCACTCAGCATCAGTTCATGCAAGTCTCTCCAGGCCTCTCTGAAATCATCCTGCTGGTCGTTTCTTATAGAACAATAATATTCCATAACATTCATATACCATAATTTATTCAGCCATCCTCAATTGATGGGCATCCATTCAGTTTCCAGTTTCTTGCCACTACAAAAAGGGCTGCCACAAATATTTTTGCACATGTTGGGGCCCTTTCCCTCCTTTAAGATTTCTTTGGGATATAAGCCCAATAGAAACACTGCTGTATCAAAGGGTATGCACAGTTTGATAACTTTTTGAGTATAGTTCCAAATTGCTCTCCAGAATGGTTGGATCCGTTCACAGTTCCACCAACAATGTATCAGTGTCCCAGTTTTCCCACATCCCCTCCAACATTCGTCATTATCTTTTCCTGTCATTTTAGCCAATCTGACAGGTGTGTAGTGGTATCTCAGAGTTGTCTTAATTTGCATTTCTCTGATTATCTATTTATTCTTATAAAAGCTTTTTGTTTTTTAAGAGACATGCAAAGATACTTTTCAGCATTCACCCTTGCAAAACCTTGTGTTCCAAATTTTTCTTCTTTCCATCCTTCCTCACCCCTCTCCTAAATAGCAAGTAATCATATTTGTAATTCTTCTAAATGTATTTCCATATTTGTCATGCTGTACAAGAAAAATCCAGATCAAAAGAGCAAAATAACATGAGAAAAAAAAAAGCAAGTAAACAACAACCATAAAAAAGGTCAAAATACTGTACTGAATTTATTTCTATTGAGTACTTCAACTTTGGACACAACAACATGTGAGAAAGGTAGTATATTATTTATTAGCCCCATTCTTATCGAGCTTACAGAAATTAATTGACTTGATCAGGTTGCAGGAAATAAGACTTGAATCCATGTTACCTGACTAAGTCTAATGCTGTTTTTCACCACATTACACCATTATCCATACCATCTTCGCAAATGATATTAGGATTGACAACTTTTGATTATTCAGCATTTGCCAAGTCAAATATTGCCTTTAAAATTCTTACTCCCACAATTTGCTTGAATGGGTTAGGCAAATATTTCTGATGTAAATAATATTGGGCTAGCAGGATGAAGAGAACATGCATTTAAGTGCCCACTTTGTGCCAAGCATTTTGCTAAGTGCTATATACTGTCTCCTCTAATCTTCATAGCAACATGGAAGAAAGGGAGAATAATTATAACAATTTAACAGTTGATTGAGGTGGAGCAGAGGTTAAATGACTTGCCCAGGGTCTCACAGCAAGAAAATTAAAATGCTGAGTTCAAATTGGAACTCAAGTCTTCCTGACTCTAGGCCCAGCACCAGTTCCATTGCTTCACATTGCAGCCCCAACTAAGAATAAAAGTCTTTATTTCATCCTTTTGAAATTTAGGTGATGTTGTTCACCATTTCCTGCTCATTTTTACTTTCCCATGCTGCTTGTTGCATATTAGAAAGCTTTCATAACACAGTACTTGCTTACCTCCATCTGCCTCAGAAAAACTGTGATCCAAAATATAAGGCAGACTTAGAGAAGAAAGTGCAGCTTACTTTAGATTAGTGTTTTCACTAATTTGATAGATTTCTTTCTTTCTTTTTTTTTTTTTTTCCAGGAAGGCTAACAGGCTAGAGAAACTGGATAATTTCCTAGCTCCTCTTGTGTTAGGTGAAATGCAAATGCTATTACTTGACATGCAAAGCCCTTAAGCATCCAACTTTGATCTGTCTTTACTGAATGGATACATTTTTTTTTTTTTTTACTCTAGTCGAATGTAAGCTTCCCAAGAACAGGAATTATTCTTCTTCCTTCTCCCCCATATTCACAGTTCCCAACATAGTTAAGCACTCAATATGTTCTTGTCTAATTGAAATGGAATTGAAGTTGTTTTTCATAGCATGGATTTGTTATTTTGTTTGAAGTTTTCTGAATTCTAAGAACATCAGACATTCATATGCATTTAAACATATGAAAATATTTAACATGATAAAAATTCTTTAGAGTAGGTATTCAGGAAATTCTGATTTGCTCAGTTTTGGTGTTATTTCATTTATAGATTTCATTGCCTGAATCCATTAGCATGCATAAACAAAAGTAGATTAAGTGAATTTAGAGATAAAAAGATTTTTGGGGGTTGATCTCAATTTTTCTCAAAAAAAATTGACAATTATCTTTTTGCAGATTTGCTAACTTTCATTTAAATCATATGCAGTTAGGACTTATATAATATTAATGTATATTTTAAATATTTTACTTTAGATGTTAGCATAACAATTGCTAATCTTTGTAATTCTTGTGTTCCTTGTAGACTTTTCTTTTATGAAAGATAACATGGCATATTGGATAGGGAGTTGGCCTCATAATCAGTAAGATCTGGGTTCATATCCTGCCTCTGTGGCTTATTGGCTGTGTGTTCAATGGCAAGTTATTTAACCTCTCAGTTTAAAAGTTACAGAGTTTGTGGCAGTCTGTGTTGGTTAGAGAAGTTCTTTTGATGTTACTGAAATCACAGGTCCAATCCAATTTATTTTATATTAAAAGTAATAGTTATAATTTTATAGTTATAATTTTAACAATATATTATATGAATTGTATATTTAATGGCATATTTTCATTTTACTAAGAAAGATTTTTTTTTTGCAGAATACTTAGGCAGTTCCCCTTATATTATTTACTCATGGTGATCATAAACAAGGAAAGTTAAATGAAGATAGTTGCTTTTTATAAGTCGTTTTTATTTCTGAGATAAAAATAAAGAAATTTTACTAAGAATATTGATAGTATGCTCTTCCCTTGTGCAATATATATATATATATATATATATATCTGGAAATACAATGTCTTCAATGTGATAATGGAGGATTATGAAAAGTTTGTGGGAGATTATGATTTGGGATGAAGAAACAAAACCAGTCAAAAAATGTTTATATGACATCTAAATATCACGCTGTGATTCTAAATTAAAAATGCTTTTAGGAAAATACTTAGAAGAAGCTGTACATGTCCTGAATAGCATCACAAAAAAAGAAATTGATAAAACAACATGTAAAGGAATCATTCTAACAACAGCTATCTATGTATAGTTAGATTATCCACTGACTAGAAGTGAGGTTAAATTTAATGACAAGTTGATGATATTATATGCAATTACTTCTATTTTTTTCCCATTCTCTCTCTTTTTTAAATTATTAAAGCTTTTTATTTGCAAAACATGCATGAGTAAATTTTCATCATTGACCCTTGCAAAGCTTTCTGTTACAAAATTTTCCCTTGTTTCCCTCCTGCCCGCTCCCCTAGATGGCAGGAAGTCTAATACATGTTAATTATGTTAAAATACGTGAAAAATCGAATATATGTATACATCTTTATAGAGTTATCTTGCTATACAAGAAAAATAGAATCTACAAGGAAAAAAAAAGTGAGAAGGAAAACAAAATGCAAGCAAACATCAATAGAGAGCATGAAAATGCTATATTGTGGTCCATTCTCAGATCCCACAGGTCTCTCCTTGGGTGTATATGGTTTTCTTCAGTGAACAACTGGAACTGGTTTGAAACATCTCATTGTTGAAGAGAACCATGCCCATCAAAATTGATAGTCAGGTAGTCATCTTGTTGCCATGTATAATGATCTCCTGGTTCTGCTCATTTCACTTAGCAGCATCAGTTCATGCAAGTCTCTCCAGGCCTCTCTGAAATCATCCTGCTGGTCGTTGCTTACAAAACAATAATATTCTATGACATTCATATACCATAGTTTATTCAGCCATTCTCAATTAATGGGTATCCATTCAGTTTCCAGTTTCTTGCCACTACAAAAAGGGCTGCCACAAATATTTTTGCACATGTGGGTCCCTTTCCCTCCTTTAAGATTTCTTTGGAATATAGGTCCAGTAGAAACACTGCTGGGTCAAATGGTATGCACTGTTGGATAACTTTTTGAGCATAGTTCCAAATTGCTCTCCAGAATGGTAGGATCTGTTCACAGTTCCACCAACAATGTATCAGTGTCCCAGTTTTCCCACATCCCCTCCAACATTCATTATCTTTTCCTGTCATTTTAGCCAATCTGACAGGTGTGTAGTGGTACCTCAGAGTTGTCTTAATTTGCATTTCTCTGATCAATAGTGATTTGGAGCACCTTTTCATTTAGAGATATAAAAGTATCTCTTATAACTGTTTTGGCTGTATCCCACAAATTTTGGTTTGTTGTCTCATTACTGTTATTCTCCTGAATGAAATTATTGATTGTGTCTGTGATTTGCTCTTTCATCCATTCATTCTTTAGGATTAGATTACTTAATTTCCAATTAACTTTTGGTCTATTTTCTCCTGTCCTTATATTGCATGGGATTTTTATTGCATCAGGATCTGAAAAAAGATGCATTTACTATTTCTGCTTTTCTGCATTTGATTTTGAATTTTTATGCCCTAACACATGGTCAATTTTTGTATAAGATCCATGAACCACTGAGGAAAAAAAGTAAACTCCTTTCTGTCTCCATTCAATTATCTGCAAAGATCTATTACACCTAACTTTTCTAACATTTTGTTTACCTCCCTAACTTCTTTCTTATTTATTTTGTGGTTTGATTTATCTAATTCTGAGAGAGCAAGGTTGAGGTCCCCCACTAGTATATTTGCTGTCTATTTCTTGCATCTCTCTTAACTTCTCCTGTAGGAATCTGGATGCTATACCACTTGATACATATATGTTGAATATTGATATTGCTTCATTATCTATGATACCCTTTAGTAAAATATAGTTTTCTTCCTTATCTCTTAATTAGATCTATCTTTGATTTTACTTGATCTGAGATTAGGATTGTTACCCCTACTTTTTTTTGTTCACCTGAAGCATAATAGATTCTGCTCCAGCCCTTTACCTTCACCCTGTATGTGTCTCTATGCTTTAGATGTGTTTCTTGTAAGCAACATATTGTTGGATTCTGGCTTTTAATCCAGTCTGCTATCTGCTTCCGCTTTATGGGCGAGTTCATACCATTCACATTCACAGTTAAAATAACTAATTCTGTATTTCCTGACATCTTATTTACCCAAAGTTATGTTTTTCTCTTTCCTTTTCCTTTTCTCCCTTACCCCCTCCCTAGTATTTTGCTTTTGATGACCACTTCCCTCCAACAGTCCTCCCCCCTTTAGAGCCCCTATGCCTTTTTTACACTTTTCCCCTAATTCTTCTATTTTCCCTACTATTAGTCTTTCCCTTTCTTTTCCTTCTATCCTTCCCACTTCCCTATAAGGAGGGACAAGTTTCTCTGTGAAACAAAATGTGTCTGATATTCTCTTTTAGAGCCCAATCTGAGACTAATATTCACACAATGCTCATCCTCCTCCCTTCTTTCCCTCAATTATATTAGGTTTTCTTTGCCTCTTCATGATAT